>JAPMLY010000828.1:0-111095 GCA_026401115.1 Tetraselmis chui
CTGACATAGCGGCGTTTCTAAGACCTATGCACCTTACAAGCCTTTCGGTTGAGCTTCTATTTCCCGCACTTTCCGAAAGGGAGCTATCCAGGAATGAAATTGAGCGCCAGAGAACGCTGGATTGGTATCTAGGCTGAGACTTCGAGGTCACTTGCGTGTTAAGAGTGGTGGCTGTCGAAAGAGAGATAGAGTGTTCAGGAGGAGTGACACCCCGCTTATACCCCTGACCTGTGACAGCAAGCTTACTAGCACCACCGGGGCGATACATGCTTCAGCGATGGCGTGCAATGAAAGAAAACGCTTTATGCTGGGAGCATGGTGCTTACTTTTTTATTTAGGGTGGCTTTGTGGTCCGTTAGTATGTGAAGGTGTGTGCCTATGAAAACAGTTAAGCGCAATAATTAAGAATTGGTTTATGTTTTGGTAGGATTTGCAATTACTATGAACTAGCAAAAACCTTGGACTGGCGCGTCTAGCAGCTTATTGTTTCTTCTGAAGCGGGGTGTATTCCTTTTTCTTGCTTTACTTCCCAGGTTGAGCAGACGTGATAATAGGGAGTGGTGCTACAGCATGCCGGTGATAATCGATGGCGATAGCGGCGTTCCAGGACGGCATGGCAGTGGCGCTGTAGGTCCCGTGAGCTGCCAATGGGACGTTAATGCCGCGGAGACGCTGTTCTGGAAACCTGTCCCAGTTCGGCTAAAAGTTTCGGGGGCGGATGACCGCAGCCGAAACCTCAGCATCCGCATACTTCTCTGGGACAATGCCACCCGGCGAGTGCCTAAGGTGCATACCCTCTTCATCCACTGCAATGAATTTTGTGGTTAGAGCCGAACGGAGGAGGGGAGGGAGGTGAAGAAGAGAGAGAGAGAGAGAGAGAGAGAGTGTGTTGAGGGCGGATTATTTGGGGATGATTATACGAATTGAGGAATATTGTTTGCTTTCCTAAAATCGAAACGCGACACTGGCGTTGAGGTATTTTTGCTTGCTTGTGTGCGTCTCATTACTATCTATTGTGGTATAGACTCTGGGAATCATCTTGACTAGCGAAGACAGCCACTTCTTTCTCTACACAATGGAAGTTAATGAAGAGGACTTCGCGAGCTTGCGGCAGGACCAAGGTATCCTGGTGGATTTCTCGATGTTTCCCAGCGAGATGATCTCGCTCTTGGAGTGCTGCATCACAGGCGGCGTGGTGGGTGGACAGAGGTGGGCATTGGTGTGCTGTCATCAGCAGTTTAGTGACGGTCACTGTCGACATTCGTAGTTCTGAAATTCTACTCCCTGAGTAGGAATGTACATCTTGCGAATGTTCGAATTGGTGTATAAAAGCCCATGACGTATATAAAAGTCTGACTGGGATATGCTTCGATTCTGGGTTGGAGCTGCAGGTTCCAGGCGGTATTGGACGCGCGTGGGGGTGATGCTCAGTTCAGCATTGTCGAGACAAATCAATTCAAACACCTCACGCATATCTCCCTCATTTTCCGGCAAGGTACAGACCAGACGATCAAGCAGGTGCGTTACCCACTTTCATTTCTGTTGAGGCCCTATCCCTCATGGAGCGCAGAATTTCAGACTCTGCATGCTATTGTTTGGCATTTTCTCTGTGAAATTAATCTGCAACATAGATGGTAGCAGCAGTTTAGCTGTGTGCTCGTGGCCGATAGACATGGGGCCAGGGTAAGGGAGGAAAGAAGGAATGGGTCTTCTGACATGCTTGGAGCATTGCTGTGCCGTTGCCCCAGTACTTGTCTTCAAGGCTGCAGGAGGTTATTGGGGACACTGAACAACTGAAAGCTGAGAGGGCGGGGCTGTCAGAGAAAGTGAAGGAAATGGAGGCCAACATCCAGGAGCTGAGCCAGTTTCAGGTGCACGGTAAGCAAGCATCCGACAAGGCAATGAACGAATTGACGGCAAAATACGAAAAGCAGTTGACAGCGGAGCGCAACGCTCGAGTTTCGGAGCTGGCGGAGGCGAACAAACGGCATAGCGGGGAGTTGGCAGAACTGAGTGATAAAATGAACGCGGAAAAAGAGGCACTCGCGAAGCGTCTGTCAGAGCTTGACTCGGAGAATCACGGCCTGCGGGATCAGAAGTATGAGCTAGACTCAAGGGTGTCACAGCTAAGTGCACAGCATGGATCTGCAAGTGGGGAGCTGGCTGCGCTGAGGGCGGAGTGCGAACGGCTTAAGGGTGCTAACCTTGCACTGGATCAGGAGAAGCATGAGGTGTCAAAAGCTCTTAACGAACGCAACATCGAGCTGGCGAGCCTACGGGGGCAGGTGACGGACAAAGAGTCACTTGTTAAGTCGAATACTGCGCGGGTAGCGGAGCTGGAAAAAGCGGCCGGGCTGTTGGAGGTGGCGGTGGAGGAGTACCGTGAACAGCATCGCTCTGCAGAGCAGCGCTTTAGAGAACAGAAAGCTGAGACGGAGAAAGGCATTCAAATAATCGAGCGCTGCAAGGTATGCACGTTGCCATGTGTGTGTGTGTGTGTGTGTGTGTGTGTGTGTGTGTGTGTGTGTGTGTGTGTGCGTATCTATTTGCATGATTACGTATTTTGTGTGTGTGCGTGTCCGTGTGCATGAATACGTTTTTTGCGTGTATGTATGTGTATGTGTGCGCTCGTATGTTTGCCGACAATGATTAGGAGGAGGGGGTCATAAAAAACTGAACCCCAATTGCAACGAGTGGTGTGCCTCCTGTCAATGCTAATGGCCCTTTGGAAATCACTGTGTCACTATCTATGAAGCCCTCAGTCTCTTGTAGTCCCTTACTATGATTATGGCCTGGCCAGCGTTAGAGATCGTTGGGTATCCTGGTGTTTGTTGACAGCAGTATGATTCAGTTGAATTGGCTGTCATCGCTGGATTATGTGCATCCGGGTGCCCCGTAAACCTTAAACTGATGAAATGAAATTGTGCGCACTCCCAGAATGAGATCACGGCGAACAAGTCCAAACTAAAGACGTACAAGGCGATGCTGGTGAACCAAGAGGCTCAGAAGAAAGCGGTGGAGGACGAATACGAGCGATTAAAGGCAGAATTGGGACGACTGGCTCAGGAACTGCAGTCCACCAAGCACGATGCGAACGTGGCCAGGGTATGTGCTACCCTTCCCCAACCCTCTAATTCCCTCGCCATAATTAGCGGTCATCTTGGTTTGTGGATGCTGATGACGACACGCAAGGCTGGGCCACTTATCCTGTATATGATCCCCCCCCCCCCCTTTTTCCCAGAGTACGGTTGAGGACCAACGGCAGAAGCTAGCGGAAGCTCACCAGCAGATCGATTCGAATCGCAAGTTCATTTCCTACTTGAACACGCAGGTTGAGACCTTGACTGCAATGACTCACTCTTTCTCCTCTTGGTCTTGTTATGTATCGCAGTCTATCTACTCTGTATTTCTTGTTTCCTTCTGTATCGTTCCTTCGTTCATCGTCGCTTGTATCCCACCCCCCTCCTCGTTGTCGATGCGTTACAGCTGACTGTTGTTGTGCCCCCCCCCCCCCCCCCCCCCCCCCCCTCCAACTGAGCAGTGCAACCAGGCGCAGCTGACGGGAAGCTTCCCTCTGCAGAGCTCAAGCAGATACAATCTGCCGGTTTCATCCAGCCTACCATCGTCGCTACCCCAGCCCACCACCTCTACACGCACAAAGGAGGCGCACTCAGCAGGCGGAGGCAGTATTGGATACTATGGTGCGGGGGGCTACGACCGACCTAGCGGCACCTCTGGCGCACCGTCGTATCGAGCACCCTCCTCCATGCCGTCTTCCTCGAGCTACGCATCCGGCACATCCACTGCCTATGCTATGGCTGCCCCCGCCAGACCCACGACCACTAACGAGTAGGGAACCCCGACGACCCTAATCGCTGTGTTTGAAGCTAAGGACTAGTTGCAACCTCCTTTCTACCTCTGTAATTGAGCTATTCATGTTGAACTGATCTAACCAGGCCCTTCGCCTCTGCTCGAGAATCAGTGCCCTCACGTCTCCACTATGTTGAGTTGTCGAAATGCTGCCACAACGAATTCTCCCCTTCACCGTCAATTTGGCTGCCAGATTGCAGGGTGAAGTTTGGGTTGCTGGATGGTTGGCGGATAATGTACGAGACCATTGTGATAATTTCTAGCCATATAACTTATATTACAATCAAGCTTCCTTGCTCTGATTCGTTCGCTGCCGTCGAGCGTCTTCCCCCGTTCTCCATCGTTTCACCTACATGCGTGAAACCTCATCCTCGACGGTGTCAACTCTCTCCCTGCGTGAGACCATTCCTGTCCGGAGTGGCCTAACACTCATGCCTACTTCCTTTTCCGCTTCTTAACAGACTTTTCCATCTCCATGCGCTCCTTAATCTTGCCCGCAGAGATGCCGTCGTCGCTCTCCACGTCCCAATCCCCTTCCTCCGAGTCCGCATCACCACTGCCTTCCGAATCCTCCCCACTGCCGCCCCCCCTACCCTCCCGCTCGTCGTCGTCCGAACTCTCGGCCTCCGGGTCAAAGTCCTCATCGTCCGAAGAGTCCTCATCCTGAACACGCATAATCTCTCAGACTTTCTTGATTACTCTCCCGATAAAACCCCTTAAATGAGCGGGAACGGGACTCGATACAGGGACATGGCTTGGTTTCGAAAACGGTAACTTCGCATTTCCTGGGAAGAGTGGTCTTCCGCGTGTATGTATGTTACCCTCTGTGTTTACGGACATGCAGAGAGTGGTAAGGTGAACATACTAGGAGCCCTGCCTCTTGCTTTTCCGCCTCCTCCACTTCCTTCTCATCTGAAGATGACCCCGGGGCCCCCATCTGGATCCCCCTAAGTCACATCCAGTGCAACCAATCTTTGGTTAGGACCAACAATCACTTCACAGCATAGAGATCGCCGGCAACCTCCCCCCCTCACCCAACCTCTTTTCATTTATCTCCATGAGAAATTTGTGTCCCCAAGAACACTCCACGAATAGGGATCCCGAGCTGGCAGAAGTCGTACTCACCGGCTCGCGATGTAGTCTTCTAACAAGCGTAAGTGGGGTGAAGAAATCTGACCTGCAGGAACAGAGTGGAACGGGGCACGCAGCAGATTGGTGACACACGTACAGAATCTTTCCAATGCAAAAATTGAGGTCCAGTAGGATGCAAACCTAAGCCCATCAGTGGTGCAGGGAGCTCACCGAATTCAACAGTGCTCTCATCCTTGCAGTGGATCGCCATGTCAAAAGTAGCAGAGCCTCCTGGAGAGTGTGTACAATCAGCCATGTGCGGCTCGTGCATGAAGAGAGTCACTGATGGCGAGATGCATCCAAAGGGAGGGTGTGGAGTACCTGACGCGCGCAAGAACTCGATGGTAGAGATGTCAGCATGCGGCAGCAGTATCGAAGGCTGACCAGAGGCAGAGGAGCACTTCGTCAATGGTAGGTCACGCCGAGTGCAGAATGGTTAGACAATGTTGGGATACACCACATTCTCCCCTCCATTCTCCCACCCGTCGTACTTCGGCTCACCTTTTCCACGAAACAGAATGCATCCGCCAGCGGGAACAAGATCCCCTCCGACACCTTAACATTAGCGGTAACCGCCATGAAGCCGTCGGCCGTGCAGAAGATATTCGGGTCGGGGCTGACAAAGAAATTTACACCACCCACGCCCATTCTCCTGCGAAGCCCAGGCTAGGTAAGCTCCCCTATCCCTGCCCTATCCCCTGCCCTGCCCTGCCCATTTGTCCCGATTGATTACCTTACACTGCAAAAAAGCAGGGGCTCACTCACCCAAGAAGCTGGCAGAGCACAACCGCCTCTGGCCCTGTGAGCATGCTGTCTCCCTTGTTCGGGTTACGCACGGACACTGCTTTCGAAACCAAAGTCTGTGCAGCCCCAGATTCTCAGGATTAGGATCCACAGGTGCCAGCAGGACGCCATTGTAGATGTGTTCCTGGCAAAAAATGAAGGGAAGCGGCTGGATGGTGTGGTGTGGTGTGGGAAAGAGAGGAGAATTGGTGGCGTGTCTCACCTTGACCAGAAGGCTTTCCAGTCTCGTCTTCCCATTCAGCACTTGCGAATCACTGCAATCCGACGCAGGTTTACTTTCCTCAAACTCATAAACATCAGGCATCCCTACCCACCTTCCCAACCGTCACAGGCTGCTGATGCGTCGATGACGAGGCGGGGCTTACCTTCTGAGGTTGAACATCACCAGCACCTGCCCCTTTTTATCCTTTGGTAGGGAGTCCATTATCTGCAGTGACACAAACACCCCTCGCCACCGTCAAAAGACTTTACTCCTTTGCCGACAGTCAGCCATTCCACTGCTTGTGCACGCGCGTCGTAGGCAAGTGTGAGATATGTGAGTGCGTATGTCGGAGAACCGTATTAGTGGAAGTGGAGGCGCGGGTTGCATACCACCACTCGGTTTATTGCACTGTATGGGACCACCACGCTGCCCTTCACCCCTTTCAGCAGCAGCTGGGACGCATAAAATACGGTATCGTACTTTCCTCTGCGCAAGACATGTTACACAAGCGCAGTAGTCCGTCAGTGACGCCGTTGGCGAGGAACAATAAGCTGGCGGTGGAATTCGCGCCACCCTCACTGGGGCCACTGGGACCCCAGTTGCGTGTAATTTGATCTACGCGCATCCTACTGTCGTTTTCTAGTGCAACTACCGCCACGTTCATCCACTGCCGGTGACCACGAGCTCTGCACATCAGATGGCCTATATAAGCGAGAGGTACTGCGTCTGCTGGCTGCAGGCTTCATCGTCAAATTATTTGTCCCCGACTCAGATAATCGACGGTGTCGGCGAAAGCCAATATGAGCTACGGGATTGCAGGGGGGGGGCTCTGAGGGCTGGTACCGCGGCGAGCTGAACGAGACTGCCGGGACCACCGTGGCAGCGTCGCCAAAGTTGGTAGATTCCTGTTTCACACAGACGTTTTCCATGCTTGTGTCTTTTGACTTGCCACCATTCCGAAGCTCTCGGATCACGACCTGTAGAGCCCGCAGTAGTGGTGGCGCTGCATCCTTCAGCTCGGCCAGCAACGCCTCGCCACCCGCGACGCCACGCAAGAGCGTCGCGAGCTCGTCACCCGTCTTCTTTATCGACGTCATTTATCGCGAACGCCCCAATCTATTTCTACAAATTATTATGAAACGCACAGGCTAGTGTGAAGGCTGGGCAGCCACGGCACGAGCGACTGGGAATTGTGTGGGAATGGAGATGAAGCTAGGACAGGAAGACCTGATGAGCAACCAGGGGGGGGGGGGGGGGGGGGGGGGGGGGGTCGAATTCAAACACCCCGTCATCGCGCGGGGATAAAAGCGGGGACGGACGGATCAACGGACCGGCGGACTGCGCTACGGTTTTTTATATAATCCTTATTATTTTTGCGTCGTCGCGCGACATCGTTGACCGGACCCTCGCGACTGAGAGAAGCGGATGTAAATTAAACAGCTTAACATCTCATCTCATCTTTCACGGATGGTGGCGAAGTTCATGTAAGAACCGGCCTTAAACTGAGTAAGGATTACAGGTAATTCGCGGATGTCCATAAATAATTATGTATGCAAATGTTCTTTGGTACGTTTACCGTAGGGCACGTTTTGCCAAAGATGTCAGCTTGCTTATAATTTGGCCAAAAGACACCCGCAGACAGGGTCTGGGGGTCGATTAGCGCAGGATTATAGGGATGGGTGGGTGGGTTCGCGCGAAGCCTAGATTGGCTGAGCGCGAAAGCAGAGAGTGCCTAGGCTCGTGGCTAGCTGCGGCTTATGAGGCACGGGCTAGCTAGAGCTGACCGTTGGGGAAGTCGTTGGTCGTTGGCTGCGTCTAACTGTTCGGGCAAGGTGGTTGCCCTGCAGGTGAGACGCGCCGATATTAACGGTAACAGTAACCGCTAGAGTTACTGTCCCGTACACATGATATTGGATATGCAAACCTCTAGATTCAAATCAATCTGACCATTTACCCTAGGGCACGTTTTGCCAGTAACCTAAAGCCAAAGGCTTGCACAGCCAAAATTAGTGTTGCGGGGGGGACGGAGTGAGCCAGCCGAAGAACCGCCAAGCAGCGGGTGTTGGGGTCATGGTTGGGTCAATATACTTGCCTTCGGTCACATAGCTGTTCTTGGCCCAGCCACCCATAAATTTGATTACGGGGAGGGGGGCGCCGATGCAACTGGCAGCGGACGCCGCGCCTTTCCGTAGGCTGTGCGACGTCCACTTGAAACCGGTGGGTGCGGCTGAGCCGGCAGTGCGGAGGGCGAGGGTGAGCCAAGCGGAGATGGTGGGCGCGGCGCCCCAATCGGTAGAAGGTTCCGAAGGTGAGAAGCTCCAAAAGGCGAGCGGGGGTGTCGCGTTGTAGAATTTGCGGCAGAATGCCGCGCGTTGCTCCGTGTAGTAGTCGATCAGGGCTGCCAAGACGGGGTTAGCGGCTACAGGGATAGCGATGACCGGTTTATCGCCGGTGTCGCGGCGCTAGTCCCCCTTAGATTTTCGTACGAATAGGCAGATTTGTTGAGAAGGCTTGTCGACCACGAGGTCGCCGGTCTGGCAGCGGGCGCCGGTTTCGGCGCGGCAGAAAAACATGAAATTGACGCACACCGCTAAACAGGCTCTGAAGCGTTGCATCTGAGGGAGGGCAGCAGGGGTCCACGTGAAAGTACCGTGAAGGGTGTCGGCGGCGTGTAGGATGTCCAGGGCGACTTGTGCGGGTAGCGGGAGGCGAGCGGTGGTGGGAACCAGGCGGTGCTGTAGCATTTCGAGGCCACGGCGGGCGTCCGCCAACAGTTCGCCAACGGCGATAGGTTGGCGCCGGTGGTCCCGGAAGAACTTGTTGACGGCGAAGAAGTAGGGTTGCAGCGAGCTTGCAGCGACCGTGCCGAGTAGGGCCAGCCATGCCGTGTAGCGGACCATCGTGGCGGGTGTGGCCTGTAGCGGGGCGATGTTTTCTTCTGCACAAAAAATAAAAAACTGTTTGATTGCGCTCCGGTAGGTCCCGTACGTAGAGGGCGCTAGCGAGTTGCTGAGTAGGGCAACCGCCGTAACCCCGAGGTCGTCTGATCCCAGGAGGTCTTGAAAAGTTTCAGCTAGATTGGTTGACCAGGGCGACTGTGCTGCTTCACGGCGTAATCCGTAGCGCGGCGGTCCTGTACGCAGAGGGGGGACGTGCTGTACAGGCGAATTTAATCGGTCCGGGCGTATCGCCCGGCCAATCGCACCGCGTCGAGTGTAGAGCCAAGAGGGGGTGTTAGCCGAAAGGCCACGATGCTCCACGCGGGAGGCCCGACCCCCTCAGGCTTGCCGCGCCTGCCGGGAAAGAATAGGTCGCGCGCTGCTGGGAAGTGTAGCGTTTCGGTGGCCAGTCGAGCGAACGCGTGGTACCACGGTTTGTTGGGCCAAAAGGGGGCGATGACCGTGGCTGAGGCTTGAGCTCGGGCGAGTTTTGCGGCGAGGGCCGGGAGGGCAGACCAGGGGGGGTTGCAGTAGTTGTTTTCTCTGCGCCACGCGTCGTCGGAGAGGCGGAGGCTGTCGACGTCCTCGCACTGTGGGTCGCGCCAGCGGGCGTTGAAGCGGGGGAGCTGCGCGTTGAGCATAGACGCGAAACGGTCGATCGTGTGAGGCCCCCACCGGCGTTGTAGGTGGGTGAAAATACGGGGGTTGAGCTGCCAGTCCTCGTAGTCCAACTCGCGGCTTAGCTTGTCGGCCCATATGTTGGCTGCCGAGCGGATGTAGCGCGGCCGGATGTTGATGTCGTTGCTGTCGAGGAGGTACCATAGGCGACGGAGTTCGGCCATCATGGCGGGCGAGCGCGAGGTGAGCTTGGTGAGGGCGGCGACTACAGCCGTGTTGTCCTCTTGTAGGAGGACTTGCCGGCCTCGGAGTTGGGGTAGAAAGGATTCCACCGCGTGTCGCACCGCTCGAAGTTCCTTCCACGTAATGTGTTGGAGGCGGTCGGTCGCGCTCCAAAAGCCCCGGGCTTGATAATTGGAGTCCTCGTTGAGAACGGCACCCCAACCGTAAGCGCTCGAGTCGGCGTGGAGGTAGGCGGTCTCGATAGGTTTGTAGATGGACCGGCCGTTGTGTTGAGTGGGGACCGTGCGCCACCACTCGAGGTCTCGGCGTAGTTGGTGGGTGAGGCGGACGCGTCCGCCCCACCCAACCCGTGTGGTTAACACGTTGTGGAGTTCGCGCAAAAAGAAGCGCGCGGGGGCGATTGCGAGATAGAGGAACTGTGCTTTTCCGGCGAAAGCTGCAAGTTGGCGTGTAGGCAGCCATCGGGCGTTGGAAGCGGCTCGTCCGAGTAGGGACGAGGCTTGTTGCGCGAGCTGGTGGAGTTTTGCGGGCGGGGCGCGAAACATGCCGTGTTGGAGGTCCACCGTTAATCCCAAATGGTCGCCCACTTGAGTTGGTGTCCAAACGCCTTTCTTGGGGTTGCGTTCGAGGCCGAGGGTGTCGAGGAGGGCTTGGATGCGCTGTCGCAGTAGGAGGGTGTCTGCGTAGGAGTCGGCGAGGAAAAGGAAGTCGTCCATGTAGGGTAGAAGTCGAGTCCCGCGCCATCGCGCGTTTCGGAGGAAGCGCTTGGTAGGGCGGCGACTGTGGGGGGAAGTAGCCGCTGGCACCGGTTGCGGGGGGCGACGTAGTTGGTTCGTGAACACCTGAGTTAGCTTGCAAAAGTAGTAAGCCGAACCCGACCAGCCCATGGGGAGGCATGCCAGGCGCCATAGCGTGCCGCGGTAGTTGACCGTGAAGAAGTCTCGGTCTTCCTCCCGGATGCCAAGGGTGTAGTACCCGTCGGCAAGGTCGAGGGAGACGAAGTAGTCGCCCGGACGCGAGAGGTGACGTAGGTGCTTGAGCGTCTCGCACGTCATGGTGAAGGTCGAGCAATAACGGTTGAGTTCTCGAAGGTCGATAATCAAACGCCATTGGTTGTCCCCGGGTTTTGGCACTAAAAACATCCGGGAAACGTAGCGAGGGTTGTCCGCCCGCTCCCAAGCACCGCAAGCCTCGAAGCGGGGGAGCTCCGAGTTTAGAAACTCGAGTTGGGCCGGCGTCGCGTCGAGCATAGAGATGCCGTGGTTGAAGGGCTTGGGGCGTAGGCCTTGCTTGAACTTGACGCGGACGCCATGGCGGATCCAGTTTAGGACTTGGCCGCTCGCGCCGATGCGCTCCCACTCCCGCCATCTTCGACGCACGCGGTGGCGCATGTAGGAAGACGTCGGGGAGCAGGAATCGGCGCGGCGGGCCACACCGTCATTTCTTGGTCGAGGGTTTAGCCGGGTCGGTCGGCTTGGGTGGCGGGGTAGCGCGGGCTGCTGCTGCTGCTGCTGCTGCAGCTTTGCGTTTGTCGGCGGCAGCTTTGCGGGCTCGCGCGTCGGGGCCGGGAGGCTTGTCGGGTGTGACTTTCGCGAAGGCAGCTCCGGCGGCGGCCTTGCTGGCGGCGTGTAGGCTGACTTCCAGCGTGCGGTCGACGAACGCTTGGCGAAGCGCATCCAATGTGCCGGAGACCGCGGTAGGGCGCGGTCGGCAGAAGCGCTCGTGGGCCAGTTCGGCAAAGACGCGGTCCGCATCCGTGCTCGTTTGTCCGCCCTTGGTGAGGCGGAGGAAGCCCAATCTAGTACGGGCGGCCTCCTCCGTCGCCATGTGGGTGCGATGACCCGCTCGGATGAGGGTAATCGCTGCCGCCTGCTCTGTCGGTAAAGGTGGGCCGTGCGACAGCGTGTCCAAAGCCTCGCCAATTGCCGCGTTGGCGCAGCTGTCGAAGAAAGCATAGCACCCGATGTGTAGGTACTCGTCGTAGGCTGCCTGGGTGCGTTTGTCGCTTAGAGTGCGGGCGGTGTCGTCCGTGAGTGTCCACAGACGTGGCTCGTCGACGTCGCGAGGGGGACATTCGAGGCCGGCAGGTATGACTTCGCCGTAGTAGGTGAAGTCGACGAAATCGGCCGCGGAGCGGTCGGGTTCGTCGTCGAGCAGGTCGATAGGTGGCTCGGGGGCCTCCTTACCACCCTCCGTCGCTGTGGTCGCGTCGGCGGGAATGGACTGCTGTTGATCGGTATCAGCAGGTGTGGCTGTCGGCTGCCGTAACTGGGCGAGTAAGGCAGCGTTAGCCGCCAAAAACTGCTCAGTAATCCGTTGCTCCGATGCCAAAACTGCCGTACGAATCTGTTCGGCTGTGCGTTGTTCGAGTGTGGTAGCGTGAGGGTCGGCCGCTGCGGCGGACGTAGACTGCTCAGGCTGCATATTGGGGAACCGCGTAGCTGAACGAGGGGAAGTGTCGCGTGACGCTCGAGTGCGCATGGGACGAAAAGGTAAAACTGACACCCTGCTCGACTACTAGAGTCGAGACTGCATTCGCGCGAAGCCTAGATTGGCTGAGCGCGAAAGCAGAGAGTGCCTAGGCTCGTGGCTAGCTGCGGCTTATGAGGCACGGGCTAGCTAGAGCTGACCGTTGGGGAAGTCGTTGGTCGTTGGCTGCGTCTAACTGTTCGGGCAAGGTGGTTGCCCTGCAGGTGAGACGCGCCGATATTAACGGTAACAGTAACCGCTAGAGTTACTGTCCCGTACACATGATATTGGATATGCAAACCTCTAGATTCAAATCAATCTGACCATTAATCTGCTAGGTTTGTGCACAATGTAGTGCTTTCCTTTTGCCGTGCTTTGGATTCCGTGATTCCTCATGTCACTCTTGCCGCCCTTTTGTTTCCCCTCCCCCTTCTTTGGTACGTTTGACCTTTTCTATTTTTAACGTACAACTCCTCTCCTTCTACCGACGAGGCTAGGTACGATGTACTACAAATAGAAACCGCGGAGAATATCTGAGATTTTGTGGCTTTTACCACCGTCTGTATGTTTTTTCCAGCGTAGTAGTCATGTTTTCCAATACGACCGTACCCATACCGACCGCTCACATCAATAACCTTCGCACGACCGAGCAGAAGCCATTGACCTTTTGTTGTCGTGACGGAACCACCGGCTCCAACCGAGTGGGTAGCTTTGCGTGGGAAAATCATGATATCAGTTGCAAAAGTTGTGCCCCTTGGTCGAGATGTCGTAACTATCGAGTGGCCGAGCGAAGAGTTGGCGAAAGAATTAGCCCGGTACGTGGACCTTTACAACGAGGAGCTGGATCTCGTAGCTTCGTTTCCAAAATGGAACATGTCATACGGCTCGAGTGAGTGAAAAACAAGCAAATTACCAAATTTTCTGCACACGTCACGACTAGGGTGAGGAGTTGGCATTCAATTTGATGAGGTTTGTTCGCTACGCTTATAACTTGGCTTTACTAGACCTAACTACGTCTCGCTTTTCTATTCCCCGCACGCTCTAGCTACTCGTCGCGGCAGCTCGGCACGTTTCGTTTGTTGTCGTCATGCAACTCATCTAGTCTGTGCTACTGGATTTTCATGGAAGTTGGAAGCCTCGCTAGTTTCCATAACGTTTCGCACGGGAAGAATCTAGGAGTGACGAATGTCATGTAAGTTTCCCGCGTCGATGCTTGTCATCTTCCAACATAGTCTTATTCTATGTTATATTGCCGCCACGCATTAACTTTTCGTCTCTTTATTCACACGCGCTGTCATCCCTACTAGGTTTCCGCCTTACATTGAAGAGTGCCCGCCGGAGCGTAAGGGCGCGAAAGCGTTGATGCTTCCGCATGTAGCCATAGACTTGCACGCGACGACGTTTAGGACATCCGGCTCAACATCGTCTACTTTGTCGGCAACTTTCTCGACAGCTGCGGTATTGGCGGTCAAGGGGGCCAACTGGTCTACACGGCGAACAACTTGCCTCTACCCTCGGAGAATACTTGGTTTTACGGCGGGCGTTGTGCAGTGCTTCCACCATACTCAGACTTGAAGGTTAGCTCCTGCCCACCGCCCGTGCCATCCTTGTATTCCAACATCTCCCGACCCCGTCCAATATGACGTCTCATTGTCGTTAATGTTGCTCTTATCTATTTACAACGAGCTAATTATGCCAGTATGATGTGCCATTCGTGCATAAATGGACTTTGAAGACCCTTGTGCTTCACCCGGACTTAAAGAAACTGTTTCGGAAGCCCATTCGGAATGTTGTTGCGGCATGGGTTCTCCCCGAGGTGCAATTTCTGCCAGAGCGCGTTGGGTACAATAAGCGGGAGCACCCCAAGCTGGCTTACAACAAACCACGTAGGTAACCTCAAATTATTTCACATTGACTACCGCTTTTCGGCGCCCGCCGGCGGCGCAGCGGCGGCGGCCCCGGAAGGGGGTGGGCTCGCAGGCCCGTCGGCATCCCCTCACCTCCCCGTGGTGGGCGCTAGAAACCCCGTAGCCGTGCCAGGCCTGGATACTAAAAAACAATGTCCGTACCCGGCGTCGAGCTAGTTGGGGAGCAGCACCATGGTAGGGCGCTCACTAGCGCGCCGCTACGTCGTCCAACGTCATCTTCCGGGAGGAGGAGTTAGCTGGGACGGCAAGGAGGACGGTCGCGACGGGAGGAGCGACACGATCTGGCGGCGACGACCCTTTGGGTCGGCGCCGCCGGAAAACCCGGCACGGAGGGTTTTGTTTAATTCCGGGCGCCCGCGGCCCGCCGGATCCGGCTACGGTGACCTGCCCCCCCCCCTCACCGACACCCACTACCCCGACAGACCTTCATACTCCTAGGGGTCCTTGAGCGTGGGCCCGGGTGAGCGCGGAGGCCCCCGCTCAAGAAAAGGCTGCTCGGTGGACGCGCGATCAGAGGGGGGGAGGGTACGGCCACAGGCCGGAAAACCGACAGGTACCCGGGTACCAGACACAGAAAAAACCGGGGAAATGAGCGGGGAAAATTCAGGCGCGGAGGCAGGAGCGCTAGTTTTTTCTATGTCAGTGTGTCTCGGTCCCCCCCACCTGTCCTCGAGGTGATGGGGGACCTCGACACGGAGGACCGCCGCGTCGGTGGACGCGGAAAGACCTTGGGGCGGGGTTTACGGGATGGAGCGGCGGGATCGACGAGCGACCGCGCGAGGAGGGGTTTTTTGCCAGCGTTTCCCCTCCTACCTTCGGCAAGACCGAAGTCGCGCGGGAGCTAGAGTAGGCTGGCCCGTCGTCCCTCCCGAACGCCGACCGGCCTAGGCCGGTCGACACCCCGGTTCGGCGGGAGCGGGCCGTGCATCGTGAAGGTCGAGCAGCAGTTTAGTGTTGCATTTCTAGACAAGTGGATTTATTTTTAGATCTGTTTTTTTGATTACAAAATTATTACGCTGTTATTGCTTAGGTGGGGGGGCTGTGGCAATTACTGCGGTTGCTTACAATTATATAACTCCCGAGGAACGTCGACACACATTGCAGATAGGTGTGTCGATAAGAAATGTACCTGGTCGGAGAGACCCGGGCCCAACTTGCTAATAAGTCATGTATGGCTAAGTAGAGTGGCCCGTGAGACATCAGCCGGTCCAGTTTGCCGGGACATGTTGTAAACAATTTCAAATTTTACCGCTTTTCTATTTTTTGTTCTGGGAAGTTAACATTGCAGAGCTGTTTTGGCAACAAATAAACTTACTCAGTTTTTTATGCTCTATTTATATGTTACATGCATTAGTGGTGCGCCGGAGGCCGTTGCGCACGAGGAACGTGCCCTTGCCCGCAAGCAAGCAGCTGCAATCCGCAAGCATGTTGCTTGTCGAGCCTCCCTAGAGGCGCATCGCTCGGGATGCGGGCAGGTTGAGGCTGGAGTGCCGGTGGTGGGCATGTTGGGGGTGGAGGACTCGATGGAGCGAAATGATGTAGTGCTCTCCTACGTTTTAGGTGAATTGGTGACAAAGGGAGGGACAACGGTGGTGTCTTCGGGAGACGAAGGTGTGGCAAAGGCAGTAGAAATCGGCGAGGAGAAGGAAGCGGCGGGGGTAGAAGATGAATGGCCTTCGAGTTTGTTAGGGGAAGAACCCATCGAGGTTGTCAACATCGCAGCCGATGGTGCCGCGTCGGTGGACATAGTAAGACATGTCTAACAATAGGTAGCGGATGTGCGCATAGAGGCGCGGCTGATAGTCGCCCAGGCGCAGTGGGAGCACTTGAAGAGGCGAAGGTTGCCGGTACTTTCAACATGAACATGGCATTTACAAGCTCTTGGTCGAGACGCGGTTGTAGATGCTTTTAAGGCAGCAGTCGGACGACATAGACAACATGCCGACCGTGCTGCGCCCAACAAGAGCAGGCGACTAGAAGACTTGTCCCGCCGCGGAGCTAGAATGTTAAGAATGGTTTTAGAGCAGCGGTCACAACAATCGCGAAAAAGACAATGTAATTGTAATCAACAGTGTAAATGAATTTCAATTCATATGTTTTGAATTCATATAAAACATATGAATTTTATAATCATTACAAATGAACTTCGCAAAGTTGAACGAAAATGTTAACAACAATTAATGCATTCACCTCGACAGTTTTTTGTGCAGTCATATTAGCAGGTTTATATGCATGCATCCGTGCATTCACCTTCGCAGTTTTTTGTGCATTCATATTATTATAGCATGTTTCTATGCATGCATTCGTGCATTCACCTTCGCAGTTTTTGTGCAATGTACATTCATCTTAGCATGTTTCTGAGAATCATTCAGCACCTTTGCAGGTTTTTGTGTATTCATCTTGGCGGGTTTCCGTGCACACACCCGCGCATTCAACTTCGCAGGTTTTTGTGCATCCATCTTAGCATGTTTTTGTTACACAGTCATGACGGACGAGGGTAGGGGATATAACATGGTGTTGTGAACACCATCTCTCTCTCCTCTCACCCCGTTTGTTTCTCTATTCCTCTTCCCCCCCTCAAGGCATTTCATCGATTCTTGCTGTTGGGGGTGGACCGGGGACAATTGATTGTGAAAAGCGCTGAAGGAGTTAGATACTTACAATGACGATGGTTGTGCCATGTAATAATACAAAAAATTCGCACATGGTTCGCCTAAATCTCGAGCATGTCATGCAAAGGGAAGGGGATACAATAGCAGAGATAATACGCATCAAGCATGTGCACCCAAAAAGCCAATAATGCCATAAGGCGGTCGGGCGTCGATCTCGTCTAAGTCCGAGTCAGAATCTGAGTCGTCTTCTCCCTCTGGTCGGGACCGCCTTCGCGCCGTTGTTGGTGCCGGTCGTCTCCCTCGAGCATGACATCCTCCAAGATCAGAATTATCAAGAGGTCTTCATATGCATGTCAAAGTTTGTGGGGCGATACGGAATAACTATACTCACTGAGGGACACTGCATATCATCTCACCCTCAGCAAGTGCCTAGCACTTGCCTATCACATGACACGCACTCACCTTGTGGTGAGCACACGCCAACGTATATTGCGAGCCTTTAGATGATATCTAACGCTCAGCAACTTGTCACCATCAGTAGTATAGTCCACCCTACTGTTGATTGGCTTATCACCTTATAGTGCTTAGTTACAGCCGTACTATCACGAGGCTACTCGATCAACATTGCTGTGTAGCAACTGGATAACAACACAAAACTATGTCTCTCAACACTCCCCCTTGCTACGCAGGCAATCCCATGATGGCATTGCACAACTTGTTGTGCATTGCACTCACTAATGGCTTGGTTAGCACATCAGCAAGCATGTTCTCCGTCGCACAATATTGCACCTCGATGTCTCCGCTATCCACCTTCTCCCGACAGAAGTGGTACCTCACGTCCATGTGCTTGCTGCGTCCAGTCGTCATGCTATTCTTGATGAGTGGGATACAACTCTGATTGTCCTCGTGAATGGTTATGGCGGACCCGGAGTCTTGGTGAAAATCATGGAGCAATTGCTTCAAAAACATCGCCTCATGAGTGGCCGCAGTCAGCGCCATATATTCTCCCTCCGCTGCCGATAGTGTCACACTTTGTTGCCGCTGACTCTTCCAACTCACCGCTGTACCGTTGAGCATAAACACATACCCCGTGCGAGAGCACCGCTCGCCATTTCGCCAATATCACTCGCGTAGTCAGAATCTGACCATACTACCAGCTTTGATGAAGGTGCGCCCCCGTACATTAACACCGAATCTGCGGCTCCCTTGAGGTAGCGGAGCACCCTCTCGGCTTGCTCCCAATGTGACTGAGAGGGCTCGAACATGTACCTACTAAGGTGGCTAACAACCATGGTGATGTCGGGCCGTGTGCTTACGGAAGCGTAGAACAAGCTACCGATGAAACTCCGACGAGTACAGTCTTGCAATAGTACATTGCATGACATTGTACATATACTCGTTACTAATTCCAATTCGTGATTTTTCCATCGGAAGGACGTACAACGTGGGTACGTCGCTATTGCATTTCAATAAGGGTTATGATGCGTAATGTACTACCATTACCTCCCGGTACGCACAAGTACGCACAATAAAGCTGACCATCCATGCGACGCGCCGAACGAGGTTTCCAATGCTAAACGAGATTTCTAATGCACGACAAGCCGCGTCGCTAGTCTGTTGATGACGGTTGGAGAGCCCTAGCACATGGCACGTAGACCAAGTGCGAATATGTGCAAGATAGGTAGGCGAGAGCTATTTAAGCCTAGTGCAATAGAGGGAGGTGACATAAGCATTTAACAATTCCTTTGCTTAATTACAATCTATTGTTACACACTAAACAATTAAGCATCTTAACATCCTTTCTTCAATCTGCACTTCCACTTGCAAAGACAACAGCAGCAAGCAAGAACAAAACATAATAGAATTGTGCCCGCAGTTAGCTCTCAGTAGGCCAACTGCCACATTGGTTTCGGAGCTGTTTGGTCGACGCGCGCTTTCGTTGTTGCTTGACTTAATTGATGCAGTTTGATGGATTCGAAATGGCTTCTCTTAGACTTGGTAATTATGTGGTGATCTTACTCACTTTCGGAGGTTCCAAAGCCTCGGACATTAAATAACTCGTGCTAGGCGCCCGCCGGCGGCGCAGCGGCGGCGGCCCCGGAGAGGGGTGCGCTCGCAGGCCCGTCGGCACCTACCTCTACCTCCACGCGGTGGGCGCTGGTAACCCCATAGCCGTGCCAAGCCTGGCACGGTAGGGGGCTGAACGAGGTACCGGCAGCTGCGATCCGCGGGATCACCAGCTGTCGGGAAGCCCTGTACGGAGGGTTTTGGAAAAACATAATATCCGTACACCGGCACATGGATCTCCCGCTCGGCCAGTCCGATATGTCTTTTTCGCGACTAAATACTCGCAGATACTCTCCCGACGATGGGGCGGGGGCGGCGTTTGCGAAATATTTTTTGGCGAAGAAGGGTACGGACGGATCAGCGGAGGGACGAGGGTGTTGGAGCTGGCGGCGGACAATTGGGAAGCAGCGCTAGGGACAGCGCACGCTAGCAGTCGCCAGCCCTGCGAGAGGCTTAGGTCTCCCCTGGGGGCGAGGCCTGATGCTACGCAGGACGGAGGCTGGTCGCAGCCGGAGGAGCGGCACGGTCTGGCGGCGGCGGTCCTTAGGATCGCCCGCCGCCGGAAAAGCCCGGTACGGGGGGTTTTGGAAAAATTCCCGTACCCACCATCTTTTGAGGACCGGCGACTCGATCCCTGTGTTCTTCCAACCCCTTCCCTAGTCGGTACCCGGTTATCGATAGGCTGCCTCAGGCAGTGTGCCTAGGGTTATCGTAACGGCACACTGCTCGTAAAGGCGGCCCCCTAACAACGTAAACCACCGGGGGAGGGCACGGACGGCCACAACGCGATCAAATAGGTGTTGGAAACAGACGGGAAAAGGACAGAGGACAAGAGAAAATCTGGCTCGGGGGCAGGAGAGCCAGCCGGACACCGTATGCAGCCTAGTTATTTTCTCTTCTCAGCCCCCAAAGGAGGAGAGAAGACTCGGCTAGGTAGCGAGCTCCGTCGGGAGGAGCGGCTAATACCTCGGGCGGGTTGAGCACGGATCGAGGCGGGACCGACGAGGACCTATGCGAGGGGGGTTTTTTACATGCCTTTCCCCCCAAGCTCCGGCACGACCAGAGTCGCACGGGCGGCACGGGAGCCGAGGTCATGAAGGTTCGCCTTGACCAGCTCAAGCTGGACAGCCTTGCTGATCAGCGACCCCGCATCGGCTGGAGCATGCCGCGTATCGTGGAGATTAGCGACATTTTGTTTTTCATATTGTATCCAAAAAAAATACGTATAGATCAGAAAATAATAAATACCTGGATACGGGTATGTTTTAGACGGTATCGTTACTGCCATTGGAGAGGTTGGGATTAGTGGTTCACGGTCTACCTCACGCTTAAAAGTCCAACAACAAGTTGAGCATAGCAAAAGGGGGGCCCAGAGACTCCAGCCGGTTCTTACTGGTATTGTTGTAAACAATTTCAAATTTCAATTTCAAATTAACTCGTGCTACAGGGTGAGCCTCGTACTGGTAAAGCTTGGTTTCCTGTTGGTTAGATTTCACCCGACGAAGAGCATGTCGATGTTGCTATTTGTGAGTTGCATGAAGAAATTGGCCTTATTTTGACCCGTGATGATTTTACTCTTATGAGTAACAGTACGGTTCGAGTGTCGTTAGCCGAAGACAAACACTAGCTCGTTTACGTCTTTTCGGCATATGTTCCGGTACCGTTCGTCTCAGCTAATATACGCACTCCCGCTAAGCTCATACAAGTTGTTACGACACATTCGACAATTAATCTTGATGGTACTTAGGTCGTTCCGGCTACGATTGACATTGACGGTCTCTCGCTTACGCCGACTAAAACTGGACGACTTCTTGACGTAATTCGCAAGTTTGAGTTGCTTCATTTTGGCTACGTGGCTCAATGGGACACTTTTCGTCGAGCATCAACTACCAATAAGCTACTTTGCCACGAGGATGCGTCTTTACCGAGGCAGTTCCCTTTTTTCCTTCGGTTCTCCACAGTCGACACGGGTCATGTGTGGATGCTATCTAGAGGCTATATTAATCGTCTATGTGATGAGACGCCGACTGATTTACGCATGGGAGCCGGCCCCTACAACCATTTTTGCTGGCTTGACCGTAACTCTCACTGAGACGTAGCGTAAGACTGTAATTAATTGCCGTTATCAATCGGGTCGTGATCCGCGTGAACTTGAAGACTTGCTCGAGGCGCAGCCTCAACGCTTTGCCATGCTTGGAATTAATGCCGACTCGTACAACGCCGTTGTGTGGGTTACGTCTCAATTCTCTTGATTACTGAACGTTTGGTGGCTCAACCGTAGGCATCATTGAAATTGAAATTGAAATTGTTTACAACATGTGCCGGCAAACTAGACCGACTGCTGTCTCTCGGGCCTCTATACCAAGCCATACATGAATTATAAGCGAGTTTAGCCCGGGTCTCTTCGACCGGGTACACCTATCGAAACACCTAGCTTCACGGTGTGTCGACGTTCCTCGGGAGTTAAAAAACTGTAAGCAATCGCAGCAATTGCCACAGCCCCCCCGCCTAAGCAGCAACAACGTAATAATTTTGTAATCAAGAAAAACAGATCTTAAAATAAATCCACTTGTCCAGAAATGCAAAACTAAACTGCTGTTCGACCTTCACGATGCACGGCCCGCTCCCACCGAACCGGGGTGCCGACCGGCCTAGGCCGGTCGGCATTCGGGAGGGACGACGGGCCAACCTAATCTAGCTCCCGCGTGACTTCGGTCTTGCCAAAGGTAGGAGGTGAAAGGCTGGCTAAAAACCCCTCTTCGCGTGGTCGCTCGTCGATCCCGCCGCCGCATCCCGTAAACCCCGCCCCAAGGTCGTAGCCGCGTTCACCGACGCGACGGTCCTCCTTTTCGAGGTCCTCCGTCACCTCGAGGACATGTGGGGGGGACCGAGACACACAGGCATAGAAAAAATGGGCGCTCTTGCCTCCGCGCCTGAATTCCCCCCTCTCATTTCCTCGGTTCTTTCTCTGTCTGGTACCCGGGTACCTGTCGGGTAGTCCGGCTTGTGTCCGTACCCTCCCCCCTATGATCGCGCGTCCGCCGAGCAACCTTTGTTGAGCGGGGGCCTCCGCGCTCAAGAAATTGTAGGTCTGTCGGGGCAGTGGGTGTCAAAGCGGGGGGGGTAGGTCACCGTAGTCGGATCCGGCGGATCTCGGGCGCACGGAAATTAATCAAAACCCTCCATACGGGGTTTTCCGGCGGCGCCGACCCGGAGGGTCGTCGCCGCCCGATCTTGTCGCTCCTTCCGTCGCGACCGTCCTCCTTGCCGCCCAAGCGTACTCCTCCCCCCGGGAGATTTATCTTGTCGACGAGGCGGCTCGCTAGTGAGCTCCCCATGGTGCTGCTTCCCAACCAGCTCGACGCCGGGTACGGACATTAATTTAGCTTTCCGAAAAAACCCTCCGTACATGGCTTTCCGGCGGCGGCTGATCCCGAGGATCGCCGCCGCCTCACATAGCCGCTCCTCCGCCTGCGACCGACCACATGCCTATGCCTTGTCTTGCCTCGCCCCCCGGGAAGGCTCGAGTGGCACATGGCTGGTCGACGGCTAGCGAGCGCCCTTACCTGGCGCTACTTCCCGGCTGGCCACCACCAGCTCAAACACCCGCCTCCCACCTATGATCCGGCCGTACCCTCCTCGCCATAAGACGCTTCCGTAGTACATGCCCCACCCCTCAAAGTAGGACTGAATACATGAGTATCTAACCGCGAAAAAACATATCGGACGGGCCGAGCGGGAGATCTTGGTGCCGGTATTGCACATAAATTATTTTTTCAAAAGCCCTCTGTACAAGGCTTCCCGACAGCTGTTGATCCCGCGGATCGAGCTGTCGGCCCTCTTAGCCCCCTACCGTGCCAGGCCTGGCACGGCTACGGGGTTTCCAGCGCCCACCACGGGGAGGTGAGGGGATGCCGACGGGCCTGCGAGCGCACCCCCCTCCGGGGCCGCCGCCGCTCCGCCGCCGGAGGGCGCCCCGTAGGCATCACTCTATTCCGGACTCTTTTGACACTTTGATGGAGGAGAGTCGTAAGACGTCCATGTTACCCAACATTCGAGACGATGCAATTAACGCCGTGCTTGGACTTACGCAAGGCAATTTGAGTTACGCTAACTACACTCAATTATTCAACGAATTTTTACGAAGGTCGCGACAACATCGTACACATGATCTTTAGATGTGTTCGTTTCATCAGCGAACTAGCTAATTTTCAACTCCAAACATAAGCCAAGTCCCATCGCTCGCAACATAGGGGACATACTTTAGCCATATTGGTGGAGCTAAATTTTTTTCTGAATGATCCGGTGATTGATTCGTCACATCTGGGTCGTGCTAGGGCAGCACCTACTCAGTCGACAACCCATGGAGGTGGACAACCCACTCGGAAACGACCTAATGACGATCCTTTGGTCAAGGCTTCAAAATGTTGGCAACGAGGACAGGACCCATGATTTGGACGAGGTCGTGGTTGTGGAAACAACCGTGGTGGTCGTAATGGAGGCCGTCGTCGGACTTCTCCAAACACATGCCGAATTGACTTCACTGCCATCGTTGGAGCTCAAACTCCATAGGAGCGCAAACGTCATCAAGATGAAGGGCTATGTTTCAAGTGCCACAAGAAGGGACACAAACTTTTCCTGTGCCCGGAGCTTAAAGGCAAGGAGTTAGTAGGCGCTTCAACAAAGCAGCAAAAATGATGGTGGATAAACTGCTTTTCTGACGAACTGGAGCATCTAACTACATTTACATGTCGTCCAGAGACAGTGCTAGCGATAAAGGACGTCGTCACTCGTTCGACATCTCCATCGACTACAGTCGCGACACTTGCTATGATACTAGCAGGACGTCGTCGTCAAAACAAGCAGAGAGGGAGTCGTAAACATGTAACCACACGTTCGATTCATTGGAAACTGGTTTACTATATTTTCGAACCTCTGCACGCACAATTTAACTTCACTTTGGAGGGGTGTGCCGATGATGAAGGTCTCAACTCGCACGGTGACTTACCTCACTGTTCGCCGAGTGTTTCAATTATGGAAAGAGACTCGAGTGGAGAGCGCGTGTTCGTCAATCCAACTTGGGAGTTAGCGGAGCATATTGGTCGTCATTTCGAGAGTTGCAGGCGTACAGCTCCGACATCTACGATGGTTGTATTTGTTCTTCCCAAGTGGGCTAAGTTCAACGGGCTCACTCGACATTGGAAACTTTACCAAGAATTCCAAGCAAGGACGCACATGTTTACTCGCCATTCGTTGGACGATCCAACTCAACATGAGGTGGCTGCTCGAGCTCCTTGGCATGTTCACATGTGGTTAGTCGACGCTGATTGTGCTTTTTACGATCCCGCTCCGACTACAGTTCCCGATGAGCCCCGTCGGGACGTGTACCACGAGAAGTCCCGGAAGAGTCCATCGCTACGGTGAAACAATTTTCCCCGGAAGCTACCGCCACGTTAACGGACCTCATTGAAGCTTGGCCACTTATTCGAAATGACAAGACTATGAAAAATCCTAATGGCGGACAGCTCATTTCTGGATTGGTTGATTGCGCTTCGACTCTTGACCTTGTCTTTGAAGCCTTCGTACGACGCTTGGCTCTACAAACTCGTAAATCTCAGACCAAGACTCCAGTTCGACTTGCCAATGGTCAACGTGTGACATCTTCTACAGTCTGTGACATCACTTTTGAACTAGCTCAACACGAATATCAACGGACTTTTACATTCTACGTGATTTACGCGTTGATGATATGGTGCTTGGTTTACCCTAGCTTGACGATGAACATGCTTCTTTGCAGTTCGGTACGACGCGTGTTTTTACCCTGATGGATGGAACAACTGTGGAAACACAAATTGAGGAGAGGCGTCATGAGTGCCTCTTGATGTCATGTGGCAAGATTCAAAACCTCATGCGCAAGACGCACCGCAGCAAAGTACTGAATTTTACGTAATTCACATCTCGCCAGCAGCGGAACTACTGGAGGAATTTCACACTAGAGAGGAATTTACTGCAAAACAACATGAGAACTTCCGCTCTTTAATCTATGATGACTTCCCGGAATTATTGCAGCCACTTGATTCGCCGCATGTAAGCCGACCATGGGATCATCTCATCAATACAATTGGCATGATGAAACGTCAACGCCTCAACACATTGTCACATGCAGAGTGCGAAGAGCTTAACCGACAGCTCAAAGATGCCATGGAAGTTGGCTTGATTTAACCCAGCCACAATGAATTTGGCTCGCCAATTCTATTTGTGCGAAAAGCTTATGGCTCGCTATGATTATGTATTGACTACCGTGGGCTTAACGAGGTTACGCGTAAAGACGCTTACCTACTTCCGCGTGTGGATGCCACACTCGATGAACTCAAGGATACGAGTTTTTACACTCATCTCGACCTCGCGTATGGTTTCTGTCAAGCTCGAGTACGTGATCAAGACATTCATAAGACGGCATTTCAGACACTTGATGGACTGATGGAATGGGTCGCCATGCCGTTTGGATTGTGCAATACCCTAGCGACGTTTCAACGTATGATGAATGCCATTCTTCGCGACCTTTTACATAAGTTCGTTACTGCCTACCTCGACGACGTATGCGTCTTCAATCGTACATATGAAGAGCACCTGCATCAATTGCGTCTGGTTCTTCAACGTTTCAAGGAGGAGGGCTTGAAGTTACGCCTTAAGAAGTGCTTCTTCGGACTTCAAGAGATGGAGTACTTGGGTTACACTATCTCCGTTGGAAAAAAATCGGTTTCAACAACGAAAGTAGGGGCGTCGCAGACTGGCAAGTGCCTACGATGGAGAGGGAGGTTCGCACTTTCGTGCAATTCTACAACTTGTACGCCAGATTTATTTGTCATTTCATTCAGCGACAACACGGCACCACGGACGGACTTACTGCGGAAGTCCTTACCATTGAAGGTTACGCTGACGCATGTGTGTTTGGAAGCCTTTGAGACTCTCAAGTTACGGCTCATTTCCGCGCCATGTCTCATCCTTCCGGAGGTCAGCGGACGCGACGTTTGCCGTAGATACACATGCTTCGACATGGGGAATTGCAATAATCATCAAGGAGGAGGACTTCAAGTAGTCTCTTACTGGGCGCGAAAGCTGAATTCAGCTGGGCATGGCAACACTTACTCCGCGTATGATTTGGAAGCTTTGGCCGTATGCTAAGCAGTCAAGTAGTAGAGGTGTTACCTTAATACCTTGAAGGGTGCGCTAAGTTCCTTGTCGTAACAGACCACGACACACTGCGATTTCTGCTCATGCAACCTAGCAACAAGCTAAACAAGCGGCAAGCACATTACCTGCGGGACTTGCAACCGTTTGTGGGTTCGATGACGCTTGCATATCGCAAGGGAGCCGTAAACGAAGCTCATCCGTTAAGTCGGCGACTATGCTTCGTACCTTAGGCCACAGTTCCATTATTTTGGGATTATTTTGGGAGACGAGCGAGGTTTGGTCAAATGAAAATTACGACGGAAGTCCCAGCCGTTGTTAGGAGACGCACAATTAAACGCGATGACAATTAACGCGTTGCGGCTGAGCCCTAAGTGCGCTGATCTCATTCGCGAGGGGTACTCCCAAGATTCGTTTTATGGGGACGAAGGTTAGTGGACGAAAGACAGCCGGATAGGAGCCATAGATAGGTACTTTTGGCGTCTCATTCGCCTTTGTATTCTCCAGAACTCTGAGCTCCGACTGAGGGTGATCACAGAGTTGCACGAAAGTTCGTCTGTTGGTCACAGAGGAGTTGCTAGCACTCTTGCTAAAGCGCTCGACAGATTCTGGTGGAAACGAATTCGCCAAGATGTGAAATATTTTTGTGAGCGTTGCGTCGTGTATCGACGAGCAAAGATTCAACCACAGATGGCTGCGACTCTTTACCCATTGCATGTTCCACCCAAATCGTGCACACAGTTGGACTTGACTACATAACATACTTACTTGAGAGCAATGATTTTAAAAGTGTGCTGATAGTGATCGAGCACTTGACTCGAATGGCCCATTTTCTGCCAAGCACATAGAGCGTAACATCAGAGGAAACTGCTATTACATGGAGTGTATCAACTACATGGACTGCCTCGAGTGACCGTGACCCGAAATTCACCAGTGGCTTCCGGCAAACGCTTTGGAGACGCCTTAGAACGCGACTCAACATGTCTTCCTATCGATACCCAGAAACATATGGACTAACGGAGCGCGTCAACATCACGTTTCAGCGTCTTCTTCGTTGCTTTTGTTGTTATGACGGAACAAACTGGACAGACTTGTTGCCTCAAGTGAAACTTGCGTACAACGCCACTCGTGCTCTTGGGATTGAACACACACCCTTCGAGGCCAACTTTGGATTCTCTCTTGAGAAGCCTCATGACTTACTTTTCAGCATGCGACCTTCAATTCCAGATTCGCAAGATGCGACAAAGTGGATAAAGTTGTTACAAGCAGTACATGCACATGTACGCTCGGTGTTACAATTGCACAAAGTTGAGATGCAAGCTCGTTTAGAACCTTCGACAGCCCCACACTTCGTTGGAGGAGGCAAGGTGGCTGTTGTTACAAAACACATATTCTTACGTGGGCAGCCAAACATGAAGATGCGTGACCGACAGCTCGGAGCTTTTCCATAGGAAGAGCAAATTGGGAAACACAATTACAGATTGAAATTTCTAGCGACGGTACGCTTACATCCATTGTTTCACGTTAACAATTTACGACCATGCTCTACAACTTCGCTACGACCAGATGTCCCGGTTATAATTCCAGAAGGTGATGATGATGAGGAGTTTGAAGTCTCGCACATTTCTGATGTGTGCATTAAGGCGTCACTTAGACGTCGAGGCAAATATTTACTCTTCATGACGTACTTCATTGATGACGATATTCCACATGTCGCACCGGTTAAATGAGGTACACCAAACCACGGCGTTACAAGGATTCTTGGAGACGCCACAATGGCACAAGTTTGTCAAGACTCAGACGTACACCGACTTCATGCACGCTCACCAAGAGCGCATTCATGAGTCCCAATAACTGCTTGAGTAAAGGAGCTTAGACCACGGAGGTCTGCCTCACGGTGGCCTCAAGATATGTCAAGAGGGGGAGGGTACGAGTGTGACGAGTACATTCTTGTAACGGTACATTGCATGACATTGTACATGTACTCATTACTAATTCCAATTCGTGCTTTTCCATCGGAAGGACGTACAACGTGGGTACGTCGCTATTGCATTTCAATAAGGGTTATGATGCGTACTGCACTACCGGTTCCTCCCGGTACGCACAAGTACGCACAATAAAGCTAACCAGCCACGCGACGCGCTGAACGAGGTTTCCAATGCTAAACGAGATTTCTAATGCTAGACAAGCAGCGTCGCTAGCCTGTTGATGACGGTTGGAGAGCCCTTGCACACGACACGTAGACCAAGAGAGAACATGTGCAAGATAGGTAGGCGAGGGCTATTTAAGCCTAGCGCGGTAAAGGCATGTGACAGAAGCATTTAACAATTCCTTTGTTCAATTACATTCTAATGTTAAACACTACACAATGAAGCATTTCAACATCCTTTTTTATTTGCATTTCCACCTACAGAGACAACAACAATAGGCAAGAGAATAGCAAAATTGTGCCCGCAGTTAGCACTAAGTAGGCCAACTGCCACAAAGCTTTGGTACGGCCCTGAACCGGGAGGCAACTTTGATGTCGACGTCTCCACACAATTGCTCAGAGCATCGACCGCCATAGGTGAGCCCACTGGCTCGCATTCCACCATGTTGAAGCGCTCATGCATATCTAACACGAATTGCCGTTGTCCAATCCCGATGATGCGGTTGCCACGATCACGCTCGATTGTCATGCCAAGCAACCAAGACATTGGACCGAGGTCTTGCTCGTTGAACCTCACGCCGAAAGCCGACTTGAACCTAACAATGAAGCTACCCGCTGGTCCGACGATGATGTTGTTGTCCACGTACAACGCCATGACATAAAGCTCACCCTCCTTGATGAAGACACAAATGCCGGGATCCACCTTGGATCGGGTCAAGCCATACTCCTCTAACCATGCCGAACTAGGACGGACTACTCATGTGCGTGTCACCTTGTCTCCATGCACAACACGTGAACTGACACGACATCGCGACTCACAGCATTGCTATATGCCTCCACACCCGTTAAAGCACCAACTTACCGCCCCCCTCAGTGCAGGTTTTACGCTTCGGCGAGACGGTTTGTTGTTGTTGGGTGTTACTTCGCCACAACGTAGGGGATGCACGAATTTGGCGCCAACATGATGTCCAATGATCCAACCAAGCAACAAATGCTCGACTGCTTCTTGGTTTTCTGCCGCACCGTGAACACCATCACCGCCATGTGCGCGAGTCTGTGCCTCGTGGCGTAGGTAATGGATGTGTGCGTCCAATATAGGTCCCCGATATTTATGGTGCGGCCCATTGAGCCTTGCCCTTTCTTCACGTGCTTTTGGGGGTGTGAGGAGGGTCCGAGGGTTAAAGAACATATGCGGCGACTGCATTGTATCCGGCATCATTTGCAATGCACGTGTGATGTGAGGATCACTTCCGTGCTGCCATGCCTACGTTTCAAGCTGCCAACTCTCCCTCACCGCCCCCCCCCTCCATTGGTTACCCCATCCCTTATATAAAATGATGGAACTCAGCTTTGCAAGTATGTTGCGTTCAGTTTTTGATGAGGCCATATGTACATACTCGTCTCTGACCTCCTTTGGGAGTGTTGATGGCGCGTATAATAAGGATATTCGGGCGAGCGGTCGCACTCGTTTGAAGTTCGAAGGGTGTCATCGAGAGATTTGCTCCGACGTTGCGTTGTTGTGTTGCGCCCCGATGTTGCGATGCAGGGAGCGCGTACCCATAGCGAACACTATATTAAAGTAATTTTGAAATGTGCGGATTGTTTGTCCGATATGTGCAGCCGCTTCGAGGCGTCCGCACAATCACATCCGCAGATCTTTTCAATCTCCGGGTACATATTTCTATGTAACAAGTATCGATTATTACAAGTAAGTGAAGCTGAGACCACCACTCAAAATGAAGAAAGGAGGGAAAAACCTAAGCCCGAGGAACACGAAGGCATGCCAGAACATCAACACTGCCCTCATGCAACGCCAGTGTACAGATGAAACACAAGTGTTTAGATGTGCGGATCCGTGGATGTCGCGACATAAAACTCGTACACAGTACCCCGTACGAAGATTCGCAGCTGCAGAATTATATGAAACGTTGCCTTACATGTAGCGCATTTCAATTAATCGAGCGTTTGTACGTCTTGAGATACGCCCAAGATTCGGAAAATTGCATAGCAAAATTTGCATTGAAATTTAAAAACAACATTCAGATGCGGACCCCCGCACTTCCGCTTTGCTTGGCACGCCTTTGGTTCAGTCGGTCCATGACTACTATCCCTTCGCCTTGGAGGATGGGGCCCGGTTGGTGCCTCTGGCGGTTGAGTTGGTTGATCGTTCTTTGCTCTCGTTCTTTGCGTTTTCATGTCCGTATGCAACATTTCGTTCGTCGAACTACTTATGTTCTTGTCGGCGTTTTTGGAGAATGTGCGGCGATAATTAATACAACGTCTTTTTTCTGCTTTTCATGGTACTTTGAGTTCTTATCTTCGCGACGCTTTGCAGAGGGCAGTGCTAATGCTGTGGCATGCCTTCCTGTTCCTCGGGCTTAGGTTTTTTCTCCTTTCTTCTGTTTGCTTGGTGGTCTCCATTGTTTTTTTGTAAGATTTTTTCATTAAAATAACATATATAGAAGATACGGGTACCCGTAGGTAGTTACTCCGATGCTTGAAGCTGTGATGATACCTAATATCTGACGGCGCTAAGGCCGTGACAAAAACTGGCAGGAAGGATAAAAACAATTTCTTACAAGAAAAAGCATGAAGGATAAAATATTGTTCGCATGCCTTACGACCTGGAAGTACTCCGTCTCGGTTTTTACCCCCCACTCCCACAATGCGCTCCCCCGCTCCTTTGAGGTGCGTTAGTTGCTCCGCGTCGTTCCCGACCCTTCAAGCGCTATGCGCCCACCTAAATTCCCCCGCGACAACGTGCACTTTTGCGCCCGACGATTGCCCAGTTGTGGATGCCGATCGCCACCTTCTCGCGCCATGCACTTTTTGCGGACGATACTTTCGGAGCGGTGGCCTTAGTAAACACCAACATTCTTGCTCTCGCCGTACTTCTACGCCCTCCCAACCGCCGGCATGCGGTGCTTCGCTTCCGCGCGGTCGGCCGTCCCCGCCGCATCCCCAGTCCTTGCCCCCAGCCGTCCAATGGTGCCTTGACCATGGGGCCACTGGTGGGGAGAACTCCAAAGCCTTCTTCGAGTCCTACCTCCTTTCTTTCCGATCTAGTACGTCCTCGAACGGCGTCCCCCCTTCGGTGGTACGCCTCGTCAAGCCGGTCTTCGAGGAGCTCGTCGGTTGCGTTTTGTCTTTCCGCGGTAGGGCTAGCCAAGGGGCTTCCGCGGAAGCGGCTTGGGCGGCGTTGCTTTTATTTCCGCGCTTAGTTTTGCGCCCCATGGCTGAATTCACTTCCGCGGGGTATCTGCCCCATGACCCAGTCGCTGATTACCGTGACAACCGCTTAGCCCATTGGGCGCCATGAGATCTCGATACATTGTTTTCCGCCACTCGCGCTCACGCATCCCTTACCAATGGGCGGGCATCGCCACCTACCTCACTTTCAAGGGCCGGTACCGACCCCATCTCCCCTTCGCAACCCTTTCATAACGGCGTCTCGGCCACGGTCGCCCACCGGGCGGCTAATCTAGCTGCGGTTGGGGAGTACCGTCGTGCCATGGAGGCCCTAAGCTCCAACCCCGTTGCAAGTGGTCGCGGGGTGCACGAGGAATTATCACGGTTGCACCCACAAGGCGATGACGACCTCGCGGACGTGTTGCCGGATCCCTTCTCCCTCCCTCGTATCAAACTCCGTGCTTCGGAAGTTGATATCATGGAGGTCGTTGCTAGATGCCCTCGAAAGTCTAGTCCTCACGTCGACGGTTGGAGGTTTGAAACTCTTCGCGCGTTGGGTACCCCTTGCACTCTCACCGGTTTAGCCGAAGCCATCGTGAATGCAGAAGTTCCACCAGGCGTTGCCTCATTCCTCGCCTCTGCCACACTTATCCCGCTAGACAAGCTTGATCCCGAACAACGACGCGCACAAGAGCAAGAACTTCGCGACCAAAAGGGGACGCTACGCCCGATTGGAATTGGCTCCGTTCTAGTTCGTTTTGCGAATCGCGCGATTCTCGCCGTAATTGGTGACGGAGTGTCTTAATGGTTGGCTGCTCGGCACCAATTTGGGGTCGGCGTCCGCGGCGGGGCTGAGATCGTACAATTCATGGTTCGAGCCGCGCTTGACGCTTCACCGGACTGGGCGGACATGCAAGGCGACGCATCCAACGCGTTCAACGAGTTCTTGCGGCGTCCCTTGTTTGAGGAGTTGTCAGCAAATCCCGCGCTTCGACCGTTGCTCCGCGTCGCTACTATGTTGTATGCCCGTCCATCTACCTTGTACGTTTACGACTCATCAAATGCTCACGGCCCGGCCATGCGCATCCCGAGTACCCGTGGAGTCCATCAATGTTGCGTTCTCGGGGCCATGTTCTTCGCAATAGTTGCCTCCCGGGTATACAAACAGTTGGCTGCGATTGCCCCGAACGAATCCGCTGTATGCTGTTATTCTGATGATGGTCACTTCTTGGGACCCCCTGCGTCTCTCGTGGCTATTGGCGACGCTATGCCGGAGGCGTATGCTAGCGTTGGCCTCACCATAACCATCCGCAAAAACTGTTTGTATTCCCCTTTGGGTGTCGGTGATGCTTTCGATAACTTACCCGACGGCCACATCATGCGGGGAGTAAATGTCTCCACGGAAGGGACGAAAGTATTGGGGGGGCCAATGGGTACATCCGATATTGCTCGAGACGTGTTCGAAACGGCCTTAAGTAAGTATGAGGCCTACGGCGAACGTCTAAGGGGTCTAGCGGCTCACCGGCACACTCACACTGCGCTTCGTATCCATCAACATTGCAACCGCCGCTTCGGACACTTTGCCCGTACAGTCCCCCGAGGTCTTGGCAGGGGTGAGGGCTACGGTGACACCGTCGAAACATTCCTCGAGCGCGCTGACAATGCCACCCTAGATGTGGCGGCCGAGATATTGGGCCTTCCCGCATCTAGCCTACCCAGCAACACTCGCTCCGAGATGGCTCTTCCCATACGTTTCGGCGGCATGGGGGTGGGGGATTTGGCTGCCTTGGCGGATGCGGCCCATGTCGGAGCGGCCGGTTTGGCAGTGGGCTCAGCTATTCGTTTCCTTACAACACAAGACGCTCGCGTGCGCGGGGATTCCCAAGACGATGTTCCAATGGAGCCGACCATGTATGGACGGTTAGCGAGTGCTATGACCACAGCGGTGTCCCGTAGGCATGGTACACCGGACGGAGACGACGGCGATAACGAACCCATGTGGTCGTTAGAACTCGCTTCGTCGTGGGCGCGCTTGGACGCTGCGTGCGGTTCTCACGCTCTCGCCGAGTCTGAACCCTTGATAACCACAGCCTTAGCGATGCTCCCCCCGAAACGTCCAACGATGGCTCGCGCCGGCTGCGTTGCCGAAGCCCGATCAAACAACGAGCAGATTGCCCAGTCCCTTGATGGCCTACCCTCGCTCGTCCCTCTTTCTGCGTTTGCCACGGACATCTTTCCAAAGCTACAAGCCGACATCAGTGAGCGCGTCAACTTGTTTCGCTTCGCGAAGCTCGCTCCCACGTTTTCCAACCGCGCTCGGCCGGAGTCTAGGCGTTTTCTATCTCGTCTCGGCCACGGCGCCCTTGCGTTTTTGGCTTCGGACCCGCCTACTTCGGGTCGCATGGGCGAGCTCCGTGACAAGTTCCCTGAGCACCACGACGCAGTTTTCCGCGTCGCGGTCTGTCGCATCTTCGGCCTACCCTCATCTCGCATCCTCTCTTCTCTACGCTCCCCCACTGCTTGTGCTTCTTGCCATCTCTCGGTTCAAGCTATGCGGGGTGCGTTCTCGTCGGCGGGTGTTGACATGTCGGATGATGCGTGGGCCACTGCTTTTGCGGACCATTTGGCTCGTTGCGGCGGAGATGCTTCGGTCCACACCGCTCACTCTTGGTTAGTGACGGCCCTTGCGGAAATCATCTCCGAGGTTCGTGGCGCACTCGGGGTTGGCGTCGAGGTTCTCACAGATCCCACGATGTTAGTTCAACTCCCCAACGGCAACGACGGTCTCCCCGCGGATGTGGATGTCTTGCACTATCACGGCATCCGAGGCTCAAAACTTGCCCTTGATGCCGCGGTTTCCGGATTGTTCGGCGTGTCTAGCCCCCCGTCACCCGAAGTCGCTCTCCGCCATGCTGATAAGACCAGGTTCGAGAAGTACTCGGAGGGGTTGAGGAGTCGCCCCGACATCCGCTTCATTCCCTTTGCAGTCACGGAATTTGGTACTCTTGGCGGCCACGCCACGGCTTTCTTGACGGAGCTAGCCAAGCAGGCAGCCGCATCTAAAGGGATGCACGTGGGGAAGTTGTTGGCCTCCTGGCGTCGAAAGGTCTCTCTCGCCGTCCATGTTGCTCACGCGGACAACGTCTTGCGCGGTTTGTCCGCCGCTGCGGACGGCACGGAGGCCGCTTCTTCCTCGGCTGGGATGCCTTCTCCAGCCACGGCGCTCTTCACCCGCGCCATGGGCCGCAAGCGTCCCTGTGCTTCCTCGAGCGGCGCGTGAGGCGCCGCTTGTCGCCTCCACGTGTTGCATTCTCGGCGTGGCTTAAGAGTTTCCTTAGTTTAATCTGCTAGGTTTATGCACAATGTAGTGCTTTCCTTTTGCTGTGCTTTGGATTCCGTGATCCTCTTGTCACTCTTGCCCTCTTGTTTCCCCTCCCACTTTCCCTGTCCGTGCTCATCTGGTTCTTCTTGTAAGCAATGATCATAAAATATTGTTTAAAAAAATCAACTCGACTACACATTATTTATTTTGCTTAGGGTTTAGGGTTTGCTGCACATTATTTGTTTTGGTTTCGTGAATTTCCTTACATAGGCGGAAGAATAAAAGAAAAATTAAGGATCGCAGGGAATCGTATCCGCCGATAAGCATCGGGGAATTTTTTTTAATAATAAGAACGGTTGAAGGTAGTCGCTATGGCATCATCGGCAAAATTTCTCTGTTGAGGATCTTATCTCGATTTCATTTATTGGCAATCCGGCATATTGAAAACCGCCAGGCTGGCAATGCGCTGGCATGTTTTTTCCGTGTGCTCGTGTAGATTTGTTATTGACAGGTTCTGTGAACTGTTACGAACCACGCGCGCGGCAGTTACGGCGCTACGCGAGTAGGTCGACTACTCGCCAGTCGAGCAACATTCTTCGCCTTTTCCCAACCCTGGTCACGTCACGAGACTGAGCGCCTCGTCCACATTGAAAGCGACGCTCTTTGTTAATCGAAGGGCCGACGATAGCAACTGTAGTAGTCACTGTACTACAGTCTCAGCTTCAACGGCGGTTTCAGATCAGCCCCGCCGTCATGTCGAAATCCACGAATATGCCCCGACCTATCCGGACCCCCTCCCGGGCCGCATGCCGCCAGAAGAGAACGGGTCGCCTCTCTGCTGTGGCAGTGAACGCAAGCCAGGACCCATTGATGGTGCGTACTGCCCGGGGCGAGGCGTGTGAGCGTGCCCCTGCCTGGATGATGCGCCAGGCGGGTCGTTATCAGCAGGCCTACCGCGACCTCGCTCTGAAGCATCCCGGGTTCCGCGAACGATCCGAAAATACGGACCTCATTTGCCAGATCAGCCTGCAGCCCTGGGAGTCCTTCAAGCCGGATGGTGTCATCCTGTTCAGCGACATCCTCACGCCCGTGCCTGCGATGGGAATTGCCATGGAGATTGATGATCGCAAGGGGCCGATAATCGACGACCCGTTGAAAACGAAAGAGCAGATGTCCTCGTACCACGCGATCAACCTCGACAAGGTAACACTCCCCTCACTGCGACACCATCGCCCTCCCACCCCTTTCTGTTCTATAGCTTGACAATTCTTTGGCCCGGACTATCGCCGATGATGGCTCTGACTCCTTCCGCGTTATTCTGCCGCTGTTTTGTATATGTATATTAGAACATTTGTCTGAGAGTCGTTTTCTCTAACGGCAATCTGTGCGATGCTGTATGAGCCACCGCTACCCGCCACGCAAGCACCCAAGCCGGTCTGATTTGGTAGCTAGCATCGAGGGTTGGTACTGCGGGGGATGACGGCAATGAGGTGGGAGTGACTTTTTTGCTATGGCTTTGCAGGTGAGCTTTGTCGGTGAGTCGCTTAGCATCCTTCGAAACGAGGTCGGCGACGGCGCTGCGGTGCTCGGTTTCGTTGGCAGCCCCTGGACCCTGGCCACCTACGTCATCGAGGGCAAGAGCTCCACAATATACAAGACCATAAAGACCATGATGTTCACCGACCCCGAGCTACTCGATGCGCTTCTCAGCTTCCTGGCTAGCGAGATCGCAGCGTACGCGATTTACCAGATCAAGTCCGGCGCGCAGGTGCTGCAGATCTTCGACTCGTGGGGCGGCCAGCTCCCTCCCACGCTATGGGAAAAATGGTCGAAACCCTACATCCAGCAGATCGTGCAGGCGTGCAAGGCGGAGTACCCAGACACACCGTTGACGCTGTACGCCAACGGCAGCGGCGGCCTCCTGGAACGTATGTCAACCACGGGCGTGGACACCATCGGGCTGGATTGGACCACCGATATGGCGGACGCGCGCGCACGGCTGGGGAATGACGTGTCCGTGCAGGGCAACGTCGACCCAGCCATTCTGTTTGCGGACCAGGAGGCCATCACGGCTGCCATTAAGGACTGCCGTTCCAAGGCGGGCGCCACCGGGCACGTGCTCAACCTGGGGCACGGCGTGCTGGTGGGCACACCGGAGGAGAACGTGGCTCACTTTTTCGACACCAACCGCTCACTCACCCACGCCAGCGTCTGAACGAATCGCCTCATCATCCCACCCCTTCCCGTGTGTCGCACCCAACGTTGACACATACTAACACATATACACACGCACACAATGATGTATTCGAATGTAAGGCAATTCTATCATTGACGGCGTCCTTTGTTCGCATTAGGGGATGGGGTGAGTTCACTGTGTGTGAGTTCGCGCACCCGCTCAAAATATGCTTTATGCTTTACATTGGATACTTCCACCAGCCCCTCACCCACGGCATACGCACAGTGGACTCGGGGAAGGGAGGAGAGTGCTATCAATTGACAGGCTGTGGCCGCGGGATGTCTAAGCCAGAAAGGTGCACGCGGCCCAGATGCTAAGGATGGAGAACTCGCTGACCAGCACACCGGGAGACCCGAAGCTCTGTATCAGAAGGGGAGGGAGGGGGCAGCAACACGGGTCAGAGGCTTCCCGGGAAACACACATGTCAGCGGCATGTCTTTGACGCAAGCCGAACTCTTACCCCAAGCGGCACAATGTCTACGCGCAGCCAGCCCTGCACCAGACCTCCCAACAGCGCGCCGAGGACGAGGCCACCTCCGGTGATGGCAACCGCACGGCCTAAATGACAAGACAGCATGCAACGAGTGGCCATTTGTTGAAAATCCGAACTGCACTTTACCGAGTCAAGTTGACTTAGTCAAACTAGCAGGTTTCTGTTCAGGTGTAGAGGAATGTGAGCATGTTAATCCGATTGTGCGTGTGTGTTACGAGTGAGTATCATATATCGCGTGCTATTCTGCATGGCTTTGCTTGAAGACAAAATTGGGTGACAGGTCAGTGTCTTTGCTTACGTAAGAATGTGTATTAAGAGCAAATGCGTGTATGTGTGCGTAAGACCCCTTGTATACGGGTGTGCGTGATAATTCATGTCTCTGTGTTTGGAATTCATGTCTTTACTTTACAAAAGAAATTTTCCCGTGTGTCTGGGTATCGGTATTTTTTTCTATGTGCGTGCTAAAGCCAATAGCTTTGCGCGGGCGTGTGTGAGATTTTGTGTTTGTATGTGCGTGCGTGCGCGCGCGTGTCTTTGTGTTGTGGTGGGGGTGTTTGAATGGCATAATGATTGGTGTGAGTGTATCTCAAAATGCGAAGCTGTGTATGGACTGGGGAGGGGGGGGGGGGGGGGGGTCATAGGGGTCAAAAAACCCTAAACCCTAAAAACCCTAAATTATGTGACTGAGTTCGTGTGTGCATAGATTCGGACGTGTGTGACAGTCAACGCACACATGTGCGCGTTTGCTTTAATAATGCACGCGCGCGTTTGTGTATGTGTAGAGTTGTATGTGTGAATATGGGACAATTCTGCAGGTGCATGTCTGTTTGCTGGTGTGCGGGTCTATAATTCTACGACATGTACGTAGTAGATACGAGTGAATCGCTTATCTCATGTCGGCATGTGAGAGCCTGTTTTTGTGTCCCGGAAGTTCGTGCGCGGACGTGTACCATGTGCGGACATGTATATGGTAAGGTATTGGGTGTGTGTGTATATCTATAACGATGAACATGTAAATGCCGTGCTGTTTGCAATGGTGTAGACATGGCGTTCATAAATGTATGACGCTGTAGAGGTCTTGCGCGTGTGTGTTTGTGCCTCTGTGTCCGTGCCTTTCTGTAGTGTGGGTATGCAAAAACGAAAAAACATTTCCGAATTTAAACCCGTACTCACGGCTGGGCCTGAGAGGAATGTGTGCGTAAAAGGTATTTTTTGCTTAAAACGTATATGAGAAAAGACAGTGGTTTTGAATTGAAGTCCATTAACGTATGAATGAATAGCTGATATGTGCATGTGTGTGGAAATAATTTGTGAGCAAATATGTGTGCAAATTGAATAGCCTAGGCACAGTATGGGTGGTCAGGTGCTTTTCCTCGCAAGATTCGTGTACGAATCGCTGACATTTGGTCATATGTATGACTGTAAATTGTGTGCTTGTGTGTGAGTGAGTAAGATATATGTGAGTACATGTGAACGTGTGAATCATTTATTTACCCGACTGACTGTGCGGTGTAGATATGGCTGAAACGGTTATTCATCTTCGCATGTGAATGTTGAAATAATATGTGTGTATTACTGTATACTATGATTCCCAAAATTTGAGAATGTGCATAAGTAGAGGTGGGGGGGGGGGGGGGGGGGGGGGGGGGTGCGCGCATGTGAATTGTGCATTTTGACATACTTTCATGGCAATACATGAGTACACGGATTATCTTGTAAGGAAGAAATGCATGCGTGAAAAGAAAACTTGGTGTAATGACAGCAGCGTGAATATAATTTTCCGAAGATACTGAGGGTGTTTATGTCTCTGTAAATACATGTGGATGGCTACTGGTAAATCGTTCATACCCGCGAAAGTAAGTAGGCTTTGTGTGTTTCGCACATGCATTTGTGGGGGTTGGTGCGTGTGACAGTGAGGGGGGGATGTCTATATGTCTATTTAATGTATGTTGTCTGCGTGTGCGAGCCATAAACTATATTAATTTGTTTGTATGCGGTTAAATTTCGGTTTGTGCGCCTGTGCCAGTGTGTGAGGGTGTGCGTGGGAGAATAAAATACAACTGTAAAGTGTCAGCGTGCACGTCTGTCATGTGCCTCACTGCGGAAACTAATGCGCGTGTGATGCTGTGCAAGTAAATGCTTGTGCCTGCACGGCATTATCTGTGTTCATGCCTGTATTGGTTGTGGGTGTTAACCGGGAATGAGTATGAGTGTAGGAATAGGGGGTTAAGACGTGAGTATCTAGATAGTTACCAGTACTTGTCGGTGCCTGTGAATTTGACGCCACGAAGAAGTGGATGTATGGTTTCGCCCATACGTCAAGATGCGCTAGAATGCCATTTGGAGAAAGGAATTGTCCGAAGATGCGTGTAAACGGGGAACATCTAGGAGCACACTAGTAGGGTATATAAAGAAAGCACATGTACATGGATCTGAGAAAACGGGTACTATCATGTGCCTGGCCATATGGGGGAGAATACTAAATATTTATGCGCGCGTGTGTGGGTAAGTGCTGGTAATGTTGCGAGTGTGTGGGTGTTTGCGTGAGTGAATAAGAGAAAGGGAGACATCTCTCTCTCTCTCTCTCTCTCTCTCTCTCTCTCTCTCTCTCTCTCTCTCTCGCCCTGCATGCGAGTGAGTGGACAGAGATGCGTGTTCCTCTGTGTGTCTGTGCATCCGTGTGGATGCACATCCTTCGGGGTATGCACGTATGTTCTTGGGCGTCTGGTTGTGAAATGTTTGAGTTGACATGCATAAATGTCTTTGCAAGGACCTTCTGTGGTGATAAAATGAGTTGTGTGCGGGCGCGCTTTTGGTGAATAAAAATGTGCATGCGTTTGTGTGAGCTCGCGTACGGGTATGTGTGAGCAAAGTCATAGTCGTTCACACATGTGGGTATTGTAGGACATATTCTGCATATCCGGTGCATATACGGCTGCATCTTATCGTGTGAGGGAGAGGGGTAGAGATAGATAGTGAGTGTGTGTGTGTGTGTGTGTGTCTGTGTGTGTGCGCGTGCGCCTCTGGCTCAGCGGTGACTCACCTATAGACAGACGTTTGTATTCGCGCAAAAAGTATATCGACGCTGCGAATGACAGTCCAAGCTGCAGTCCAGCCACATCCGTGAGGGCAGCCGAGGGCGAGTCCGTTACGCCCTGCAAGGTATATATTGTACCATTCATTGCAAACGCTACAAGAAACAAAACGTCTGTTCATCGAGGCCGACCACATTGAAGTCTTCCCCCCCCCTCTGCCTTCCGCTCTTTCCACAGCTCAAAAGCGGGTGAATGACTAGAGTGACAGAAAAAACATGCCACGCCGTGTTGCGTCAACAGCACAGAATATTTCCTTGCAGGCATGCTTTGCTGGATGTAGCCCCAGCTTGAGTCCATTTAAGCTGCATAGGGTGGAGAGCTAAGGGGAGTATCGGATGGGAAAGCATCGCATGTCATGGTTCATGGCACGATACTTCACCGCACCTGAATGAGGGCCCAGGATGCGAAGACGCCAAAGGAAGCTGCTAGCGTTAGAGACTTGTCCTGGGGCATGTTCTCCACAGCGAGTCCACCTGGTAGGTTGATATTGGCCAGCGGGCTCTCCTTCTGGACAGTGAGAGAACAGGTGACGCTTAGTGGGGGGTCAGCCACAGGAGGAAGCAGTATCACAAGATGGTATGGTAGCTCGGCGGAGAGGGCACCTTTGGAGGCGGCTTGTATTTAGGTACATCTGCAAACCTAATTCTGGTGTCCACCTCGCCACTGAGCCGCTTCCTCATACTTTGCACCAGCAGCGCATCGTACGCGGCATCCACCTATCGACACACACACACACACACACACACACACACACACACACACACACACACACACACACACACACACACACACACACACACAAACACACACACACACACACACACACATACAGACACACACACATACACACGCAGAAGGTGATGAAAGAGCTGTTCAGCACCACAACACCACAGGGACCTCACGGCTCGCTCTCTGAGCTTCCAAGCTTGCTCACACTATCCCTTAACACGTGCACAGAGAGAATTTGGTGTGACAGACTTACGAGGCAACCCCGTTTCCCCCCTTGCCTACCTTACTCCCAGGCACGCCCTCCGCAAGCTTGGCGTCCTTTGCAGCGACAATCGCGTCGAAAGAAGCGTCTGCGGAAACTTCCAGCAGTTGCAGCGCCTCCTCCGGAGACATAGTCTCCGAAGGCGCGTCTTTCCCTTCCGAGCTACTGTTCATGCGCACTCGACGGTTGTTGCGACCGGAGAAAGAGCGCCCGGCAAGGAAACCGGAAGTGCTCCGTATCACTGCCGCCCTTGGCCGGTGCTCCGTAGCACGGGCCGGCCGCGACTGTGCGGCGATCCTACTTGGGCTCGGCGCCAGGGAGGTTGCAATGCAGAGGCACGCCATTTTTCCCGTTCACTCTCGACGACTCAATGCAATATTACAAGTTCCAGAAGCTGGGCGGCTGCTTGCGCTCTATCAAGGTTACCACTGCTCTGTGCTTGCGACGTCAACTGCCGAGGGTGCTAAATGAGAAGCAGCTCACGGGTCAGCTGTCGTGCCTCTTCCCTGACACTCTGACAGCCAACCGTTTTTTCTGTCGTAAAAATAAGAGCGCCCATGCTATTACGTACCAAAATCAGATCCCCGCGATTTTCCGATTTTTTTATTTTCCGCGCGCTGTAGGAGCATATGTACATACGCGACATCACGACTAGAGGTACCCGTATCCGTAGTTATGTCCATACGCGTCCAGAAAAGATGGATACCCATGACTCCACGACATGTGGGTCCCTCCCCGTAGTAGATTAATTAAGCTGCTATATTATTAAGGTTCGACTGAAAAAATTATTACAAGAAAAAGCAGTGGAGGCCACCAAGCAAAAAGAAGAAAAGAGGAAAAAACCTAAGCCCGAGGAACATGAAGGCATGCCATAAGGCTAGGGATTAGCCATCGATGCATCGTCGATGGTATCATCATCACCTGCTGATAGTGCCATCGATGTGATAGGTTGCGACATCGACATCGACACGATGGCAGTAGTGCTAGCATCAACGCCATCAATTATCAAAACAATTGTAAAATATTGATTATCTAAGCCCGATGAATCGATATATCGTCCCAAATATCGATACATCGGCGATATTATCGGCTTAAATTGCGATCGATGTCTGCATCCCAAACTATCAACACCATCAACATCGACAATCCAAGATATCAATACCATCAACATCGACGTTGCAAAATATCATTACCATCAACATCGACAAAATTCACTTGATCCCTTGCCTTAGCATGCCACAACGTCAACACTGCCCTCCTAAAAAGCGTCGCGGAGATAGGAACCCATACTGCCATGAAGAGCAAGAGAAAGACGTTGCATGAATTCACGTCGCACATCCCCCAAAAAACGCCGAAAAGGAACAAAAGTAGATCGACGAACGAAATGTTGCATACGGACATAGCTGTCAGAGCGCAAGGAGCGAGAGTCAGCAGCACCCATGCCAAGGAAGCGACGAACAGCCACCAAAATAGCCAAGCAGTCAACCAACTCAGCCGCTATCGGCGCCAACCGGCCCCCATCCTCAATGGCGAAGGGATATTAGTCATGATGGATCGACTGAACCGAAGGCGTGCCAAGCAAAGCAGAAGTGCGGAGGTCCGCATCAAGTTTGCCATGCTGAGCTCCCAATGCAAGGCTGCCAGGAAGTGGGAGACGAGCACATATACGAGGAACATTGGTGTTCGTGCGAGCACTTGTAACCGTCACATCAACAACAAGATGACGGTGCGGAGCCATGAAGTCTAACCAAACCACATCCCCAAGGCGATCTCGAGAAGCTGCCGACCGAATACGGCGGACCTCCAACCGCAAATCCCGCCCCTTAGTAGCCCCCGCTTCAAGCATGAACTCTTCAAGCACGTGAACAATTCGGTCGTGGAGTTGAATGTCATACCAAGAGCACGAGCACCGGGGAGATGGTCCATAAGCATAGCAATTGTGGAACACTCCCCCGACAAAGAGGTGCCCGATACCGTCGACGAAGATCCGGACCCGCGAGATTATGAAGAAGCCTCATTGCACCGAGGGCACTTTCGAACATGAGAGGCGCGCTCCGCAGTCAAGCCAAGCACCCGGTGAGTTGATGTTGCGAGATCCCTATGGTGGGCATGATAATGGACACATTCGTACGTTGTTCTCCGGGGGGGTCTTGGCCCTACTATGTCACCAATAGTGGATGTACTGCGGGAGCCCGTTGCTCTGCAAGTACGGGGGTATATATGTGAGATATATCCCCAATGGGTACCGACTTTTCGGCGCGGTACTTGGTTACGGCGTACGGCTCCGGACACGGAGGTATGGGTTCGATTCCCGGTGATGGCACTTCCGTGTAGCCCTTCGAAGCGCCCGCCGGCGGCGGAACCGGAGAGGGGTGCGCTCGCAGACCCGTCAGCACCTACCTCTACCTCCACGCGGTGAGCGTTGGAAACCCTGTAGCCGTGCCAAGCTTGGCACGGTAGGGGGCTAAATGAGGTACCGACAGCTGCGATCCGCGGGATCGGCAGCTGTCGGGAAGCCCGGTACGGAGAGTTTTGGAAAAATATAATATCCGTACACCGGCACATGGATCTCCCGCTCGGCCAGTCCGACATGTCTTTTCCGCGACTAAAAACTCGCAGATATTCTCCCGACGATGGGACGGGGGCGGCGTTTGCGAAATATTTTTATGGCGAAGAAGGGTACGGACGGATCGGCGGAGGGACGAGGGTGTTGGAGCTGGCGGCGGGCAGATGGGAAGCAGCGCTAAGGCACGGCGCTCGCTAGCAGTCGCCAGCCCTGCGAGAGCCTTAAGTCTCCCCTGGGGGCGTGGCATGATGCTACGCCGGACGGAGGTGGGTCGCAGCCGGAGGAGCGGCACGGTTTGGTGGCGGCGGTCCTTATGATCACCCGCCGCCGGAAAAGCGCGGTACGGGGGGGTTTTGGAAAATTCCCGTACCTACCATCTCTTGAGGACCGGCGACTCGATCCTTGTGTTCTACCAACCCCTCCCTAGTCGGTACCCGGTTATCGATAGGCTGCCTCATGCAGTGGGCCTAGGGTTATCGTAACGGCACACTGTTCATAAAGGCGGCCCCCTAACAACGTTAACTACCGGGGGAGGGTAAGGACGGCCACAGCGCGATCAAATAGGTGTTGGAAACAAACGGAACAAGGACATGGGACATGAGAAAATCGGGCTCGGAGGCGGGAGAGCCAGCCGGACACCGTCTGTGGCCTAGTTATTTTCTTCTCAGCCCCCGAATGATGAGAGAAGACTCGGCTAGGTGGCGCGCTGTGTCGGGAGGAGCAGCTAATACCTCGGGCGGGGTTGAGCACGGATCGAGACGGGACCGACGACGACCTGAGCGAGGGGGGGTTTTCACCTGCCTTTCCCCCCAAGCTCCGGCACGACCGGAGTCGAACAAGAGCCGAGGTTAGGCAGGTTCGTCTCGACCAGCTCAAGCTGAACATCCTTGCTGATCAGCGACCCCGCAGCGGCTGGAGCAGGCCGCGTATCGTGGAGACTAGCGACATTTTATATTTCATGCTTGTATGCAGACAATACTTGTTTATGGGCGTATTTTAGACGGTTTCGTTACTACCATTGAAGAGGTTGGGATTAGTGGTTTACGGTCTACCCACGCTTATGAGTCCAAATTAGGCACAGCACGGGGGGCCCAGAGACAACAGCCGGTTAATTCTGGTATTGTTGTAAACAATTTTAATTTCAATTTCAATAGCCCTTCGACAGATTATGGGCCCTCCGCGTATGACGCGGGTTACGTAGGGTTTGACCGGAGCCGATGGGATGGTGTCCATTAGGGGGAGTACTGTGAGATCCCCGTGGTGGGCTTGATAATGGACACATCCGTACGTTGTACTCCGGGGGAGTCTTGGCCCTATTATCTCGCCAATAGTGGATGTACTGCGGGAGCCCGTTGCTCGGGAAGTACGGGGGTATATATATCTCATATATCGTCCCTAATGGGTACCGACTATTCGGCGCAATATTGGTTACGGCGTACGTCTCAGGACACGGAGGTGCGGGTTCAATTCCCGGTGATGGCATTTCCGTGTAACCCTTCGACAACTGCCATCGTATAACAATCGGATGGCACCTTGAAACGGAATTCACGTAAAGCGAAAAAGTGAGCCAAAGCCCCGCGACCCGTACCTGAAATCACCCTCATATAGTCCCAGTGGGAAAGGTTTGCAAACCGCCAAGATGTCAAGGTAGGCCCGGGCACGAAGAATGCGCGAGATGTCCCGTTGAATGTGGCCCCCGGAATCATCTCCCAAGCGAGTGGGAGGATCGGGAGTCGGAAGTTGTAGGCGGCAAGTCAATTGGGTAGCGGGTGCCACCGCATTGTTGACCGGCGGATATACCACCAACTCGACATCGGGCCCAGCAATATCGGAAAGGTCTTGGTTCAGTGTGTTAGTCAACACCACGAGATCCGATTCCGAAAACCCCCCCATAGTGGAGATCGAAGCATACGAGCTATTGTGAGTTGCTACTTTGGTTGGGCTAAGTTGGCAACCTTACATTAATAGTAGAACCTAATTTCTTGATGTTATTATACAGCGTAGAGAATCAATAAGATTGTCTTAGGAACATGGTTTCTTACAATCTGGGTGTGGCGTAAATCTGGTATGCACCGGTCTGGGTCTTCCATGGACAGTAAGTCCCCGTCATAAATATCCACGCCCCACGTGTTCTAGAAACAACCTTAGAACATGTAGCTTGTGCTGCCAACTAACTAAACCAAACTATTACTGTTGGAGTTTGGAGTTTGGAAGTACAATGGTTACACGGGTAGTTTAGCCGACCCCGCTAGGGGGCCAGCAGTGGGGACAAAGGGAATGGGAAGAGAGAGATGACGGCCGGCAAAGGCACCGGCAGGGCCGGCCGCCACTAACGGGGAAATAGAGTACCGCTATTAGTACAACACTAAGTACTAGGACAAAGACTAGCTACCTTGTACATAAGCACTAGGTAATGCAATGCTAGTGCTAACAATTACCTGCTATACATATTATTTGAGATTGTGTTGACCGTTTTATCTAATATTTTCGCACGAGTTCATTGAACTATCTACAAAGGAACGACTATCTAGAGACGAACTATCTAGAAGAGACACTGCTAGTAATTATGTACTGTCCGGGAAAATACGGCCATACAGTGGTACTGCCGTGATGACAATAAAAGAGTCACTGAATATCGCTAGGATACAGGTACCATTTAGAGTAATATAAATAATGTAACACGCTAGCACAAAGCTAAATGGGCAAGGATATGACGCTCTCCCCTACTTTAGCACTAGCGTCCTCGCTGGTATCTTGGTATCTTGGGGGTTCTTGCTGGCCAGCGGTTGCGAAATCTAACAAAGTCACGGGTCGCAGAAAAACCTCGATAAACATCCGTTCGAAGAAATTCGGAAAAGATGTTCAAGTGATCAACTCCTCGCATCGGCTCCTAAGTGCCCTCGCTAGGTACGTTGAAAGGCGCCGCCCAACGAACTTTAAACAAAAGTCTAGTGCCGTTGGAGTTGAGGGCCACGTCGATTAGTCGGTCGACCTCAAATCGCTTCGCATCGTGCACAATCGGAATTCGCTGCGCACTATCGGCTTGTTCTGTGTCTGAATTCCATTTTTCAGGTAGACTGGCGTGTACAACATCATGAATCCGTGCTCTAGGGGGTAGCTTAAGCCGAAACGCAACCGGGGAAACTTCCTCCGTAATAAGAAACGGGCCAATGTAGCGGTCGCGTAGTTTAGAACATGGCTGCTACATGAATCGTAAGTTTGCCGCCTTGAGCTTTACTTTGTCGCCAACTGTAAAAGGTACTGATAACCGGTGCCGAGATGCAGATTCCCGCATATGTGCTTTGGCTCCCTTGACCCAGTTGTGGGAAAATCTTTGCATTTCAACCAGAATCTTCAATTGCTCCGGTAAAGTACGGCTGGGCTCGTTGACTTCAAATGTAGTCGTCGTTGGAGATGTCGGCTCAAATCCTAGTGTCGCCTTAAATGGAGACATAGTCGTCGACGTAGAAACCGCTGCGTTGATCGCAAACTGCACGTTGGTAAGGTGTTGAACCCAGTCGTTGTGCAAGGGGTGCACGTAACAACGTATGACTTGCTCCCATGTCCGATTCACTCGTTCGGTTTGGCCATTTGTCTTGGGATGGTAGCTCGTCGAAATATTAAGCTTGGTACCAACAGCCCTTAATAGGGTTTGCCAAAATTCGCTCATAAACTGGGGATCTCGATCGGATATCAATTTCCGTGGTAGACCAAAATGACGAAATACATCGCGGTCCATAACCTTCGCTAATTGCTCCGTTGTAATCGTTTTTGTAATCGGCTCAACAATCGTCCGTTTCGTAAGCATACATACGAATAGCACCACAACATTATACCCATCGCACTCGGGAAGGTCCGTAATCATGTCAGGCGATACGAGTTCGAAGGGCATGTTAGGTACCTCGTGCGATTGAAGGAGTCCATAGGGCTTGTGTGGCGCTGCATTGTTACGTTGGCATGCAACACAGTTGCGTACGTAGTGTTGTATTGCCCGCTTCATGCTAGGCCACCAAAACGTTCGGGTCACTCATGCCAGTAATCGAGTAATACCACGATGTCCTCCGGTCGGTGCGTCGTCTACTTCGTACAATATTGAAATAGAAATTAAAACTCTTTATAACATGTACCGTTAGCGCCGGTTTACAATATGTACCGTATGCGCCGGTTGATGTCTTTGGGCCCTCCCAACAATGCCATTCAGGAAACTTACAAGTCAAGGCTAGACCGTTAACCGCCTAAATCCAACCTCTCCAAACTCCAAAGCGTGTTGGGGTTTTTTACTCCCCCCCCCCCGGGGAGGATGTGATGCGTGGTGGTGGCGGCCTGCAGTTAGGGGCGTGCGTAGGTGCAGTGTGCGGAGGCGTGGCGAGGAGGTAATGTTAGAGTTGGGAACGGGATCGTGCCGGCCCCAAGGGGGGCCGGCTGTGGTGACTAGAGAAGTGTGAGGAGAGAGATGGCGGCCGGCGAAGGCACCGGCATGGCCGGCCGACCGCCACTAGAGGGGAATTGAGTACCGCTAATAGCACAACACTAAGTACTAGGATGACAAATATCTACCTTGTACATAAGTACTACGCAACGGGATGCTAGTGCTAACACCCCCCCTCAAGGTAGCCGAGGTCTTGACGTCGTCCTAGCTTGCGTCGAGGAAGGTGCCATGTTGGTCGAAGGTGTAGTGCTTGTAGCGTGTGTCTCAGGCCGGGTAGATGTAGCGACATGCGCTCACATGAACGTTCCGCTACCGGCGAGTTGCCGATATGAAGCGGTTCCAAATGTAATGCGTAATGTACTATTCTGACATGTAGCGGGAAAAACTGTCCACGGGCGAATTAGCCGACGCATGAGAACGACCGGCGAGGAAGAAGCAAAGCCAACAAGGCCGTTAGGAGCGTGTAGGCACGCAAAAACGTAGGCGGGCGCTCGTGTTGACTCCCCCCTTTCGCCGTGGGGAAGTTAAGCTCCTCGCTAAGTTAGCTTAGCGTTGCGGCGTTACCTCGGGAAAAACAATAACAGTATTAATTAAAGTATGCACGGGCCGAATTTTCGCGGGTCGGTCTTAAAAACCAGATCCGGTCGAGAGCATCGGTAGGCTGCAGGCTAGGTAAGACCGGAAGCTTAGTGGGGCGAGCGTGGCGCCGGGCGCTTTACACACGCTCTTCTCCTCTTTACGTGGGAGATGGTGGGTTAGTCGCGGACAACCAGCTCGAAGGCGAAGCGTGGTATCGGTCGGACGATGACTTACTAGCGTGGCACCAAGCGCTTTACACACGCTCTACTCTTATTTACGTGGGTGTAGGTAGGACAAGCGTGGCGCCGAGCGCTTTACACACGCTCTTCTCTAGTGTAACTTGGTGGAGGGCTCATAACCTATTATAGTTGGGAACGGATAATTGAAATTGAAATTGAAATATTTTACTCCAATACCAGTAAAACCGGCTGGAGTCTCTGGGCCCCCCCTTTTGCTATGCTCAACTTGTTGTTGGACTTCTAAGCGTGAGACAGACCGTGAACTACTAATCCCAACCTCTCCAATGGCAGTAACGATACCGTCTAAAACATACCCGTATCCAGGTATTTATTATTTTCTGATCTATACGTATTTTTTTTTGGATACAATATGAAATAAAAGATGTCGCTAGTCTCCACGATACGCGGCATGCTCCAGCCGTTGCGGGGTCGCTGATCAGCAAGGCTGCTAAGCTTGAGCTGGTCGAGGCGAACCTGCCTGACCTCGGCTCCTGTGCGACTCCGGTCGTGCCGGAGCTTGGGGGGAAAGGCAGGTGAAAAACCCCCCTCGCATAGGTCGTCGTCGGTCACGCCTTGATCCGTGCTCAACCCCGCCCGAGGTATTAGCCGCTCCTCTCGACACAGCTCTCCACCTAGCCGAGTCTTCTCTCCTCCTTCGGGGGCTGAGAAGAAAAAAGAACTAGGCTGCAGACGGTGTCCGGCTGGCTCTCCTGCCCCCGAGCCAGATTTTCTCATGTCCCCTGTCCTTTTCCCGTTTGTTTCCAACACCTATATGATCGCGATGTGGCCGTCCGTGCCCTCCCCCGGTGGTTTACGTTGTTAAGGGGCCGCCTTTACGAGCAGTGTGCCGTTACGATAACCCTAGGCACACTGCCTGAGGCAGCCTATCGATAACCGGGTACCGACTAGGGGAGGGGTTGGAAGAGCACAAGGATCAAGTCGCCGGTCCTCAAAAAATGGTGGGTACGGGAATTTTTCCAAAAACCCCCCGTACCGGGCTTTTCCGGCGGCGGGCGATCCTAGGGACCGCCGCCGCCAGACGGTGCCGCTCCTCCGGCTGCGACCAACCTCCGTCCTGCGCAGCAACAGGCCTCGCCCCCAGGGGAGACCTAAGGCTATCGCAGGGCTGGCGGCTGCTAGCGAGCGCCGTCCCTAGCGTTGTTTCCGAGCTGTCCGCCGCCAGCTCCAACACCCTCGTCCCTCCGCTGATCCGTCCGTGCCCCTCTTCGCCAAAAAATATTTCGCAGACACCGCCCCCGCCCCATCGTCGGGAGAGTATCTGCGAGTATTTAGTCGCGAAAAAGACATATCGGACTGGCCGAGCGGGAGATCCCTGTGCCGGAGTACGGATATTATGTTTTTCCAAAACCCTCCGTACAGGGCTTCCCGACAGCTGTTGATCCCGCGGATCGTAGCTGTCGGTACCTCGTTCAGCCCCCTACCGTGCCATGCTTGGCACGGCTATGGGGTTACCAGCGCCCACCGCGTGGAGGTAGAGGTAGGTGCCGACGGGCCTGCGAGCGCACCCCTCTCCGGGGCCGCCGCCGCTGCGCCGCCGGCGGGCGCCGGGAACGAATAGTTACACGGGATCGTGCCGGCCCCAAGGGGGGCCGGCTGTGGTGACTAGAGAAGTGTGAGGAGAGAGATGGCGGCCGGCGAAGGGACCGGCATGGCCGGCCGACCGCCACTAAAGGGGAATTGAGTACCGCTAATAGCACAACAATAAGTACTAGGATGACAAATAGCTACCTTGTACATAAGTACTAGGCAACGGGATGCTAGTGCTAACATGTAGACCTCTTCGTCGAATGAGCGGTGTGTGAGGTCGGGGCGGAAGAGTTGGAAAAAGTGGCGGATGCCGGGGCCGGAGAGGGTTGTGACTGCGCGGCCGTCTGGGGTGCAATGGATGGTAGTGTCATGGAGGGTTGGGTGGGTGTGCATGGTGAATGTGCCGGTGGGGAGCATGTCGAGGTATGGGTTGATGGGGTCGTGTTTTAATGTGATTAGAGGATGCGTCCATGGGGTGGGTCATGGGTCGGGTAGGATGGGTGTTGTGGAGGGGACGAATCCTGAGCTGAATGCGGTGAGGGCGGTGGGGCCGGAGGGGGTCTCACTAATGGTGTCGTGGAGTTGTAGGCAAGGGGCCCACTAGACCTCGTGTAGGCGGGTAAGGTCGTGTTGTTGGCCGCGTTCGCACCAGTCGCATTGCCACGTGTCGGGTCCTTGAGCGGGGCGGCAGTGGGAGTGGACGGCAACGTGCGGGCATGTGCAACATGTGGAGGTGGGGTATGTGTGGAGGGGTAGTGGCATATAGAGCGGGCGGTGGGGGAGAGGGTGGGGTGACAGACCGAGGTGGGGGTGGAGGAGATGAGGCAGAAGTCGTCGTCGAGTTGGAGTTGTATATCCTATTCCGTGAGGTGTTCCGGGGCTCATTCCACCGGATAGTGCGTTTGGCAGTATTCCGTGGCTTTGTGCTTGGACATGATGCGTGTGACGTCGCAGGGGGGGTAGTGGTGGTCCGAGGGTGAGAGGTGTTCCGCCTCGACATGTGTGGTGGGGCCATGAGAGGGAGGTTTTGGTGCGAGGTTGTCGGATGTCGGATGAGAGGGTGGTGGGGGAGCGGGAGCGGTGGGGGGTTGAGAGAGAAATCCATGAGGGATGGATGGGGGGGTGCGTGTTTGGTGGTGAGGTGTGTGGTGGGCAGGCGGTTGTGTATGGTGTCAAAGGGTTCGGTAAGGACTGCGGCGAGGAGGCGGATGGGGACTGAGAGTGAGGTGGTGGACCCCGCGAGTTTGGATATATGGATTTCCAGGATTGGAGGATGATGGAGGTGTCGGTGGCGCGGAGGAGGACTTGTGACCATGTGGTAATGTTGTGCTGCCAAAGGGTGTTGAGGCGGGGGAGGAGGGATGTATGTATTCGGCGAGGTGTGACGTCCCAGTATGCTTGTTTGTAGGAGTGGGGGTCGGTGATGTGGGTGGCTTTGTCGCGGAGTGAGGTGAGGAGGGTGTTGTCTTGGTTGGTGAAGCGAGTGCGGAGTGTGGAGGCGATGGGGTTGGTGAGGGAGGGGCATGGATGTGGTGGAACATGGTGTCTGCGTCGCGTTGGGCTCGTACCAGGCTTCGGAGTATGGGTGGGGAGCTGTTGCCTATCATGACGGATTCTGTTGGCGAGTGGGTGTGTGTGGAGATAGTGCGTATGTGTGTTCTGGCCATGTGGCCTCTGTATACGGGGGTGTTCATGATTTTGTGTAGGTGGCAGACGGTGAGTTGTGCGGCGTGGGCTTTGAGAGAGGAGAGGCCGTAGCCAAGGTCGGAGGTGGGGCGGTGGAGGGCTGTGCGGGGGAGGTTACGCACCGAGGAGACGGCGGAGCGGAGCACTCTGCATATTTGCCCTTCCAAATGGTCTAGCTGGGAATCGCTGAAGAGGCCGAGCTAGATTGTGAAGTGCTTGCCGATGAGGAGGCCGCGGATGACGCAGATTCTGCGGGATCGTGTTAGTAGGGAGGCGGAGAAGGCATTGTTGAGGGATGTGGTATTGCGCTTTAGTTCCTGCCAATGCTTAGTGAAGGTGAGGGAGGTGTTGATTTCAACTCCGAGGACTCGGTATGTGTCCGAGGGGCCAATTGATGGGATGGGGGATGAGCGGGAGTCGATGGTGGAAAATTAATTTTGTAGGCGGGATGCAAGGAGGGTGCAGTTGGATGGGGAGAGGGCGTTGCCTCAGCACTAGAGGGCTCCGATAATGCAGCATTTACGGACGTTGACGGTCATGCATGTGTAGGCGCTGAAGGGGGAGAGCTTTCGGAGCTGGATTGTCATGTTGGGGGGTGAGCCCGTGGAGAGGCTGAGGTCGTCGGCGAAGCCGTGGCCGGGGTAGGTAGCCGTGGTTGAGGTTGTGCGGCTGTGGGGGAGGAGGCCGCTTTTAATCTTCAGTAGGCGGTGGGAGGATTTTGGGTTAGCGTCATAGGGCGTGTTGGCGCGGGATTTTATTTTTTGGGGGTTTTCCGCGGTCGCAGTGTGGAGGAGGTGTCGGATGCGTTCTTGACATTTGCGTTTGATGGCATAGGGGTTATATAGTCGGTCGTATGTAACAGATATTGGGCGAGGGAGAGGGGGCCGCGGTTGGTGTTGCATCGCGGCGGAGTTTTTGAATGAGTTTGCGGGATTTCTGAGAAAACCATATGGGGTCCGGGGACGTGTGAGGGGGTTGAGATTTCTTGGGGGCGGGGGGAAGGGGCCAGATGGTGGCGGCGTGGTCCATGTGGTTGGAGAGGAGGGTAGTGAATTGCGAGGCGAGAGTGTCTAGGGCGTCAGTGGAGGCCGTGGCTGAGGGTGTGTTGAGGATTGCAGCGTGGAGGGTGGCAGTCTGATTGATGAGGTCGGGTGTGCTGAGTTGGTATGCTCGTATGTGGTCTTGTATGAAGGGGAGTTTGAAAGCGAATTTGCGGGGGTTGTGAGGTGTGTGTGAGGGGTCGTTGGGCGTTGGGGCGTGAGCAATGAGGGTGGAGGGAGCTGGGATGACGAGGTGGATGGCTGAGTGGTCGGTGAAGTGGGAAAGGGAGGGGAAGACCAAGACGGTGGTAGGGAGAGGGGCGAGGGGGGAGGGGGTGTGGTGAACCAGTGGTCAAGGCAGCCACCGCTGCGGGGGAAGGTGGAAATGGGGGTGGAGGGGTTTGAGGTGGGAGATGAGTAGGGAAGTGAGGGCGGGGTTACCTGTACCTTGGGTGGTGGTCATTTGAAAGTCTCCGCCCCATATGACGCGGTGAGATGTGTAGTCGTCTGCGAGTCGGAAGCCCCACGCGGCGACTCTTGCGTACATTCGGGTCAGTTGGGGGTGTGGAGTTGTGGCATGTAGACTCCGAGGAGAAAGTAACGGGTGCTTGAGTGTGGGATGAGGGTTAGGCCGGCGATGTGGGGGGTGAGGTGGGATGGCGGAGGTATGACAATGGTGGAGTGGAATGAGGCTTTGCACACCGCGAAGAGGTCGCATGCGTTGGGTAAGGGCACAGATGAGTGATGCGGACGAGCACTTTTGAGGAGATAGTGGGGGAGGGCGATACGCCAACGGGATTTGTGGGTCGCGTGGTTGGTTTATGTGTGGAGTAGGACGTTTGGGTGATGGCTGGTCGTGAGGTGTTCGACGTGCGGTTTGATGAAGGAGTGTGGAGAGCTAGTGTGTGGGGAGTATGACGCCGTCAGAGGCGATGCAAGGCATGGAGAGGGCTTGGGGGGACTGTATGAAGACTGTGTTGAGACATGTAGCTCCCCATGAGGTGCTTGGGACGTGCCCGATGACTGGTGGTGGTGTGATGGTTAGTGTGTGAAGATGGGGGGCAGGGGGTATAGGTGTGTGAAATGAATTATGGGAGGTGTGTAAGGATACAAGGCCGGATTGTGAATGAATTGGGTTATTGGGGAGGTGGAGGATATTCACCCAACGGGAGGAGGGGTATCCTTTGAGCGGGACTGGGTCATCGACTGGTTGGAGGGCGTCCCCGAAGTGGAGGAGAAATTGAGTCGACTCCGGGAGGTCTTCGACTTGGGAGGGAGGGGTCGACCGGGGGCTGGTCAAGGTCGAGGCTAGCTCGGTCGCGAGGTGGTCCGTGAGTAGATCATGTACGAGGGCGGTGATTTCTGGGCCAAAAAGATTATTGAAGATAGGGGAGCTGAGCTTAACGCGACGTCCTGAGATTTCGGGGACAATTACCGCTCGGGGACAATTACCGGGGGCTGGTCAAGGTCGAGGCTAGCTCGGTCGCGAGGTGGTCCGTGAGTAGATCATGTACGAGGGCGGTGATTTCTGGGCCAAAAAGACTATTGAAGAGAGGGGAGCTGAGCTTAACGCGACGTCCTGAGATTTCGGGGACAATTACCGCTCGGAGGAACTGAATCTTCTATTGTTTCAGTGTGGACAATAGGTAGGAGAGGGCTGCTGCTCGTGGTGGCGCCGGACCGTCCAAGCGGAGTTCACGTTGCTGTGAGTTTCGTTGATAAAGTATACCTACCTTTGTGCAGGAGGTGGGAATGTCGAGACGGACCTCTTGGAAGCCCGATGCGAGGTCGAGGGGAAGGGGGTGTGGTCGAAGTGTAGTGGCATGGTCGGGTGTTCCGTTCGAGCGCTGTTCGCAGTCCATCGCGTGTGGTGGGCAAGCTCCCGACCGAATATATTTTTAGCGCGAGCGGTAAGGTCGTCGATGTGGTTGACGCTTTCGAGGAGCCAACGACGGGTGACCGAGCACGCAGAGAACAACGAGTCCGATTGATTCGGTGGTTCGGGCAAGAACACACCGTGCAGCCAGAAACTGGCGAGGTGAGGGGGGTGGAGTACTAGCATGTGAGTAGACATGAGTATATTGTGCGGGTCGAGAGGTCGTCGGCTTGTCCCATGTCAGTGGTTGACTTGGGGGCAGCGACGACCAAAGGCGTATGGAGTCCTCGACCATGTGAGTGTTCCAATGGGGTGCGCAAATCTTGGGTTGCTGGGGCGGGTTGGGATGCGGTGAGAAAGGGAGCGAGTGGGGGGCCCACTAGACGGCTGTGGGTGTTGCAGTGGTCCGCGGTGATGGCGGGCGCATGCCGATTCAACAATAGTGCTTGTTTGTACGTTGACGGGAGGTTAGAGATCGAGGACATGACGAGTAATTAGGGATAGTAACAGGATGTGGTGAGTAGCGGGGCCGTAGCGGGGGTTGAAGGTGGGGTCGTAGTGGCGGCACCCGACCAAGTCTGATGGGACATGGGGTTGCTAGATATTGGCGGCGGACGCGAACGTCCGGACGCTCGGTGGGGCGTGGTGTGGCGCGCCAGCCCCGTGGAGGGGGAGTTTTGTAAGCGATGTCGGATTTTGTATGTCCGCAGTAATGAGGTGGGTACGTCTTTGGATTTCAAAGAGGGTGGCGCGAGAGCTGTCGGGGGGACAAAATTCGAAATTTGGAAAGCTGCGCCTTGCTCTGTGTACCGTCCGGTGTCTCTACGGATCCACTGACATGGGTGAGCTGGACTCAGTTGGGAAGAGGTGGACGGTGCTTGTTATTCAACGGGCCCTATGTCCACCAGTCTTACGCTCATCAAGAGGCCATGCCCTGAGCGAAGACGGTCGGTGTGGCTCATTCGAGCTACCGACCCATCCTTGTTTTGCGGTCCAATAGTACTTTAGTAGTAATTTGGATGAATTTAATGTTGTCTTAAGTGACGGTAGGACGGATATTATGCACACCTCATATTTGAGAGTGCGAGCCCAAATAATCGCGGAGGCTCGCACTCGAAGCAAGGGTGCTCGATGGACGCGCAAACGGCGGGTGGAGGGTACGATCGCTATCTGGTTTTCCAGACATGTACCCGGGTATTAGCACAGAAAAAGCCCGGGAAATGGCCTCAAAAACTTTTAGCACGGCGTTAGGAGCGCTAGCTTTTTCTGTATGGCTGTCTCAACCCCCCCCCGCCAACACTCGTGGTGACGGGGGATCTCGACTAGGAGGAAAAGTCGCGACGGGAAGAGCGACTACGACCTCGGGGCGGGGCTTACGGGATGCGACGGCGGGATCGACGAGCAACCTCGTTAGTGGGGATCTTTTGCTAGCCTTTCCCCTCCTTTCTCCGGCAAGGCCGAAGTCACGCGGGATATAGACTAAGCTGGCCCGTCGACCCTCTCGAACGCCAATCGGCCTATGCGGGTCGGCACCCCGGTTCGGTGGGTGCGCGGGCCGTGCATCGTGAAGGCCGAGCAACAACTTTCATTTTACATTTCTTGACCTATGGATTTATTTTAGATATGCCTTTCTTGATTGCAAAGTTATTTCTGTTCCTACTGCTTAGGCGGGGGGATTGTGACATTTGAAATTGAAATTTAAATTGTTTACAACATGTACCGTATGCGCCGGTTTACACCAAATACCGTACGCGCCGGTTGCTGTCTCTGGGCCCTCCCAACTATGCCATACAGGGAACTTACAAGTCAAGGCTAGACCGTTAACCGCGTAAATTCAACCTCTACATGGATGTTCGGGGGTTTTACCCCCCCCCGGGGAGTGTGCAATGCGAGGTGAGGGCAGCGTGCATTCAGGGGCGTGCGAAGGTGCAGTGTGTGGAGGCGCGGCGAGGGGTCGTGCGGGATTTGATGCGGTATATGAGTAGGAGATGATGGAGCCATTGGACAGTATGCGTGTGGAGTTGTGCAAGGATGCGAGACGTGTGGAGTCGTACTTTGGAGATGAGTTTGTCATGGGGGTCAGTGCGGGCGGTAAGGAGGGCGGTGAGCCTTGCGATGGTGGATGAGTACGGTGTACCCGTGCGGCTCATGACTATGGGGAGGATGTCGACCTCGGTACCTGGCCAATGCTCGCGGATGGCATTGGCGAGGGGTGTGAATTTGGCTCGAATTGAGTGGGTTGTATGGGAGAGGTTGTGGTCCGTGCAGTACTTCCACTCCCCTATCTGAATTTTCTTAATAGATGAGTAGCGGCGGCGGCCGTTTGTGTGACCGACGAATCGAGGTTCGAGGAGGCGGATGAAATCGGGTTTGTGCGCCGGGGGTCGTAGCGCGGGGGGGGGAGAATCTCAGGGGACAGGGTGGCTAGGCACGAGGTTAGGGAGTCGGGCGAGAGACCTTCGTCAGCTGCAAAAGGCGGGTAGGCATGTGGGTGGGGTGAGGGGGGTGGCAGTCAAGAGGGGTGTGGGTGGGAGTGGGGGAAGCGAATGATTTGATGGGTTTGTTACCGAAGTCTGTTGTGATGGTCTCCCATCGTCCTCCGTTGTGGCGTTCCCGGAGGGAGAGTAGGAGTTGTAGCGTGCTGTTGTGGCGGTCCTATCTTAGGCAAACATGGTGGGGCAGTTACCGGCCATGTGGCCATTGCTAGTGAATTGGCCACACATGGGGCAGCGCAAGGTGGGGTTGTGTGAGAGTAGGCGGGTGTTGTGGACTCCCCACGTGAATTCTTGCTTATGGGTGAATTGGATGTTGGTGAGTGTTGTGTGTTTTTTTGTGGAAAGTGAAGTCGGCTCCGTCCTCCGCGGCGCGGGCGAAGAGGGCACCGTGCTTGGATGTTTTCGAAAGGTGTGTGTGTGTGTGTGTGTGTGTGTGTGTGTTTGGTGCTGTAGGTGTGTGCGTCAGTTTTGAGGTTGGTATATATGTAGGGTATGGGTTCCCCTAGGGTTTGTGGAATGAGGGTGTATGGCAAGGTCCAGCGGCCTATCGACACGTCTAAACCTGTGGTGTAAGTTGCGTCGGGTGGGTGTCCATCCGCGACTTGATTAGCTAGAGTGTCTGCGAGGTCGTTTCCTAGGGAGTGATTGTGTGCTTTGATTTTGCCGAGGTGTGTGCGGATTCCTGCGTCGCAGCGGGTTTTGAGGGTGTGTGTGATGGAGAGGAGTGTGTCGCGGTGGATGTTGTGTATGTAGGCTGAAGGGCAGTTTAAGTAGCCTTGTATGAGGCGGAGGGAGCACGCACTGTTTGTAAGGAGGTGAGTATGGCCGAGTTGGAGGCCTATGGCAATGCCTGCTAGTTCAGCGCGATTGATGGTGTGGGAGGGAGGGGTAGAGGTCACCAGAATTTTGATGCGGATGTCCGAGGCGGGGTGGGTGGCGGCTGCTCCGAGGGGGGACTTGCCTCCCTTTTTGGAGCCGTCTGTGTAAACGAAGTCCTCCCAGTTCCACGCAACAATTCCTCTGGTGGGGGGGTATGTTAGTTGCATGCGTTCATGGAGTGGGTAGGTAAGGGGGTGAGTGGGGTTGGGGGGGAGGTGGTAGATGCCTGCTGAGTGTGATGAGTAGGAGTCGGTGAGGTAAGGAGGTGGGATGGTGATGACGGGGTTGGGGAGGTGAGTGTCGTAGAGAGACTCGAGAGTGTTCTGTGGAGTGCGGTCATGGCTGTGTGTGAGGGTAGGGTGGAGAGTGCGAGGGGGTTAGCGACGAGGCAGATGTCGACCATCCAGCGTGTGCCGAATGGGGTAGGGGTGGGGTGGCCAGTGTGTTGGTCGGGGGGTAGGAAGGTGTTTGCGTCGTTAGGGAGGGTGTAGAGGTGGTGGGTGTATGGGGAGTTGATGTATTTGGAATGGCGGTAGGGTGTGTGTTCCCATCGGGGGAGTATGAGGATGGCCGCGCTGGGTGTGTGAGAGGCTGTGAGGTGTGCGCTTGTGATTGCGTGTTCCGTGGCGCGGCGCATGCATTCTTGGTCGTATTCTGGGTTGGCGATGTTGGTGCCGTGCCACGTGTGTGGGGCATTGATGCCGCTTGATGAGAAGACTATGTCTTCGGGGTATAGGGAGTGGTAGGTGTGGGAGTGAAGGGATTTGTTGAGGGGGTCGGAGTAGAGTTCTGTTTGGATGTGGAATGTGTGGCGGAAAGCAGTGAGGAGGTCCTCTCTAGTGGCCCATCCATTGCGGGTGGTGGTGGCGGGTGTGGGTGAGTGGATTTCTGAGCGGGAGCCTAGGCGGGTGAGGAGGTGGTAGACCTCCTCTTCGAACGTGAGTTGTGAGAGATCGGGGCGGAAGAGTTGGTAGAGGTGGCGGACGAGGGGGGCCGTTAAGGGTTGTGACCGCGCTGCCGTTTGGAGTGCATAGTATGGTGGTGTCGTGTAGTGACGGGTGTGTGTGGATGGCGAACTTGCCGGTAGGGAGCATGTCGAGGTTGGGGTGGATGGGGTCGTGGTTGACTGTTATCAGGGGGTGTGGCCATGGGGAGTCCGGGGTCTGGCAGAATGGGTGTCATGGAGGGGACAAAGCCTGAGTTAAATGCGGTGAGGGCGGTGGGGCCGGAGGGGGTCTCACTGATGGTGTCGTGTAGTTGTAAGCATGGTGCCCACTGGACCTCGTGGAGGCGGATGAGGTCGTGTTGTTGGCCGCGAGCACTCCAATCGCACTGCCATGTGGCGGGTCCCTGAGCGGGGCGGCATTGGAAATGGACGGAAAAGTGCGGGCATGTTCAACAGGTGGTGGTGGGTTCTGTGTGCAGTGGGTCGTGACATATGGAGCAGTCGGCGGGGGAGGGGGTGGGGAGGCATACCGATGTGGGGGTGGAGGAGAGGAGGCGGAAGCCTTATTCGAGTTGGAGTTGTATGTCCCATTCCGTGAGGTGTTCCGGGGCCCATTCAACCATGTACTGAGTTTGGCCGTATTATGTGTCCTTGTGTTTGGAAATGATGCGTGTAACGTCGCAGAGGGGGGAGTGGTGGTCTGAGGGGGTGAGGTATTATGTGTCTCTGTGTGTGGTGGGTGCAATGGGGGGGAGTTTCTGGTGCGGGACGTGTGGATGCCGGATAAGAGGGAGGGGGGGGGAGCGGGGGAGGTGTGGGGAAAGGAGGGGAATCCAGGAGGGGTGGACAGTGGTGGGGGGGATGCTTGTTTGGGGGTGAGGCTTGTGATGGTGAGGCGGTTGTGGATAGTATTAGAGGTTTCGGTAAGGAATGCGGCGAGAAGGCGAATGGGGACTGAAATTGGGGTGGTGGACCCCGTGAGTTTGGAGATGGTTTTGCAGGATTTGAGTATGAAGGAGGAGGGGGTGGCGCGGAGGAGGACTTGTGGCCATGTGGTTATGTTATTTTTCCAGAGGGGGGGATTGTGACAATTACTGCCGTTGAAAGCAGTTTAACTTGCGAGGAACGTGGGCACGCATTGCATAGTGTGTCGATAGGTGTACTTGGTCGAAGAATACCCGGCCCAACCGTTCTTCTAAGTGTCCTAGCTGACAACGTATTGGTGGCCGTTAGACATCAGTAGGTCCATTTGCCGATGTTGTTGTAATACAATTTCAATTTCAATACAGGGCTAGGCATAGACGGTACATATGGGGTATTGTTCGAATGTTAGACCTGAAGGCTTTTCATGCTCAAATGACCCAACCGCGTATGCCACACGGCAGGATCGCAATCAGCAACGAGTGCTAAAGAGTTCTTGATATGACAATATACAAGTGGCCAAGACAATCCCGCAGAGTCATGTGTCCGCGATAGGAGGTACAATGCGTTGTCCGACGACACTAGCGTCCCCATTCATGTGGTGACAAGTAACATGCCATAGTCAGAACTTGTCGGAAACGATAATTCGCACCCAGCTAACGCTTAGGAGTGTTTTTGCATCCAGCTTACGCTTAGCAGACGACTGATTTTCCGTGCCGACCGAGAGGACCGATCATGCGTGTTTAATGCATGAACCCTCCGAAACACTGTCTGGTCCGAGACTAAGCAAATAGGAACTCGAACAGACCCAGTGCCCATCACGGTGACACCGACATCACTGACGGTGCTATGCCCAAAAGACGGGCGAAAGTCCGAAAATCGAGTTTGAATGTTGTGAGGTTGACAGAGCATGTATAGTCAACGATCCAGTAATCATGCACGTCAGCAAGGGAGAAGGCAAATGTCGTCAAAGCAAAAGAGGTGAAGGAGACACTGACCGCAATGTCGTTGTTCTCGATTTCCATGTCGTCCTCTACTATATGCGAACCGGTGGCATCCTCCACCGGGGCATGGTCACTAGACACCTCTCTGAGATGTGCAGTGTCATGAGTCCGGCCATCGTACTTTTTGCAAACTCTTTGCGTTTGGCCAACGTCAAGCGGAGAACGCCCGCATCAAGAGCCTTGCATGTGGACGAGACGTGGTTGGGTCACAGCATGCACCGAACTTGGTGGGAGACTTAGTCTTGTCAAGCCGTTTGTTGGCCATCCACTTGCTAGTCCCGCGACCCCCTTGTCGCTTGCGATCAGCAAGAAACGCGTTGATAGGATGGCCATCCATGAGCACGACTGTCGGGAGCATGAGGTCCCTCCGCATCCATGCTATGCGTTTGGTGGATTATGCTGCCCGTCACCTTATGAGATAACATAATGAAGTCATTGTCAAAAACAATCATGACGCACTACTTCACTTGGTCATATTGTCATTGGAGAGCCCACGAATCATTGCGAGTGCGAGGCTGTGAGGATGAATCGCCGCCGACCCATCCTTGAGTTGGAGACACTCATGAAGATCATCAAAGTGCTGACGGACTACGTGCACGTAGGCTGACACGGAGTGAGCGGAGACATGCCGGACCATCATACGATTTAGCAACGAGAGGGTGTGCGAGATCGATTGTTCATCTAGTCTCTCACACAATATCTCCCACGCGGAAGTGCCACAGTCGTGCCGGCCGGCAGAAACACCCGCAATAGCATGGGCGGCCGGTTTGTTGTGTTAACACCACTGCACGAGCATAGCGTGGGCGTAGCGCTGAGCGACGAGGTTGATCGGGACGCTGGATGAGGACATGGCGAGCTGGGGGATGAGCGCGGCCGATTTAAGGGAAAGGAAATGCCGGAAGTCGCGGTTCCAAAATTTGAAAGCACTACTTTTCGGCATCATAGGCGCGTTCGTGCGAAAAGACCGTGAGGAAGAGTCACCGTCGAAGATGGTCGCTTGATCAATTGTCTGCGCGACGAAGTCATGGTCGATGGTAAAACGACGGCTATTGCTTCAAAGTGGTGTGTGCTCGCGGCGAGGGGCAAGCAAAAAGTCCCGCAATACTAATGTAAGTGTGACGAGTACAATCCTGCAACAGTACATTACATGACATTGTACAAATACTCGTTACTAATTCCAATTCGTGCTTTTCCATCGGACGGACGTACAACGTGGGTACGTCGCTACTGCAATATTAGCAAGGGGTTTGACGCGAATTGTACGACCAGTACCTCCCGGTACGTACAGGTACGCACAATTTATCTAACTAGCCAAATGACGCGCCAAGCGAGGTTTCCTATGCAGAATGTGATTCCCCATGCTAGACGAGCCGCGTCGCTAGACTGTTGACGACGGATGGAAAGCCCTAACGCTTGACACGTAAGCGAGTGTGAGCAGGCGTAAGTTGTCTAGGCGAAAAGCTATATAAGCCCAGTGCAGTAGAGGGAGGTGACAAAACCATTTAACAATTCCTTTGTTCAATTACAATTAAGTGCTAAAGTACAAGCAGTGAAATATCTTCTCCCATCTGCACCAACACTTTGCCATCAAGTAGCGCATGAACAAAACAGATAAGATTTGTGCTAGCAGTTAGCTTTGGAAGGCTAACCGCCACATAAGAGCCGGTTACTTGTGTAGTAGTCGAGGTAATATGGAATACGACCGGGTGATCGCGCAGCGCGTCCCGGCGGAGAAGCTCCGACTGAGTCATGGCATGTAGATGCTCCATAACCATACGAATGCTCGCGCATGCGGAGTCGACGGGCTGACTGACTGGCTCCGACCAAGGGATGTTAATGTCATTGATTATGAGTTGTTCACCCCCGAGTGCTCCCCCCCTCCCTTCTCCGACTTGGAAATGTATGCACCATGTCTAGACAAGCGAGTGCGCTTGCGTGGGTGGCTAGGTCGTCGTGGCGTAGAGTAGGGTAAAGCCTTCGTAAGCTAGAGTAGAGTCGGCGGTAGAGGTGCATGTTGGTATAGCAAGATCAAAAGTAGAAAATAAATAAAATAAAAGATAAAGTAAGGTGTTAAGTAGTAAAGTATTTGAAAATTAGTTCGGCGTTGCCTTCGGGCGAGTTTCCAAGCGGCACGCCGGAAGAGAATTATATCTCGCGTAACCTTTAGGTGGAGGGCTTCATAACATGTTGAACGTGGTATGCACGTTTGGATAAGGAAGATACTGTAATTTGCGGTGTGTTGTTTACTTGTACGCGATTACGCGAACAACCAGCCTTGGGCGACGGCTAGTGTCGAGACGAGTGAAGTGATGGAGACTAGAGTTGTTAGCTGTCTACATGCTAGTTAACATTATCGTACGTCAAGCGCTCTAGTCAGCGTCATTTACGTAAGGATTTCTAGCAGAGCATGCATTAGCTCTTGTAAATAATCTAGAGTAAGAATTACTTTCAACGGCATGTGTGTGTGTGTCTGTGTTTATGTGTTTGCGTGTGTCGGTATGTCTGTCTATGTGTGTTCATGGCCGGATGACGTCTTGTTGAAGTGGACACTCGCTAAACGCAAGATGTTCCTCCGGAAGTATGGCACCCCCGGCGGCATTACCTATGGACACGTTGCCTTCGTGAGTGACGTCTCACATGACGACTCCCATGTGCATGTTTCTCTCGACATGCCCACTCTTGACGAATACATTGACGAATGAGTGTCTCCTTCAACTATGTTGCGTTCTCATCATTACTCACCCCCGGTAGTGACATCTCGCAGTTCTAGGTAGAAAACTCGGTATGCTCGGTCAATTTGACAGCCTTTCGCAGCGATTTCGTTACTTTCAAGCCACCTTCGGGGTCCTCTCGTGTCGATGGCGTCGGGGTTGACGTTAATGGCAGCGGCACGGCTCAGATTGTCGTTTCCCGTATGTGTTACCAAATTATCCGCGGTACAATACATGCGTTGTATACCCCTGACATGTCATTACGCTCTGCACATCGAATCGTGATCCCCACATGAATGGTTGTGCTGAAACCGTCGGGCAAAGGCGAGTACTTATTGAGCCACAATTCACTACCGGAGGGACACCCCCAACGGATAGCTCAGCCTTGGTAGGCTGCGGTGTTGCCCTCACTGTCTAGTGTGATGTAGTAATGTGATACTGCCGTTTTGGCCATCTGAACATGCAGAGTCTTCTCGCCAAGTATGGCCACGGTGTTCCAACGACTCCGGCCGTACCGGGTTATTTAAAAAGTGTTTCGTGCGATTCATGTTTACTGCACAATGCTATTATTGCACCCCGCAACTCACATGCTTTCTCTAAGCTGAAAAGACTTGCGGGGTGGGGCGCTCACTCATGAATCTCTCCTCATATATATGGCGACCAATGAGTGTACCCTCCCCGCACGGCTTACGTTGTTGCCTGCTCGTTATCGACCACCGCACCCAACTATGTGTGGGTGCGCTTTCGGAAGTCGATAGACGATACGCGCTCTGAACTCGAATACATCATGCCGGAAATCCGCCACTTGCACGCACGGTACCACTCCTCGTCCGGTTGGTTGGGTGTCGGTGTACATTACTCAGTCCCATATGCCCACCACATGCTCGGCAAGGCCGAACGCCCATGGCGCATACTCATGGATAATTCATCTGCGATGGTGCACATCACGTCCGTCCCAAATTCCATGTGGTCATGCGCTGTCATCACTGATTTGTACCTCCGCAACCGTACATTTAGCCGTGCGGTTGGTCTCTCCCGTGGCGTTCCGATCACCCTCCTCACGTCACAAGCGCCCCACGCGTCCAAGTTCCGTGTCTTTGGGTGCATTGCCTTTGCCCAAATGCATGACAAACTCCGTCGCAAGCTCGGCGAAAAAGCGTTCCGCACTTCATATCCGCGGCGTCATGGTCGGATATCTACATGACGCTCAAGGGTACCGTGTCTACAACTTGGTTACGGGCCGCATTACCACACCGGTACATGTTGTTTACCAAGAGGACATGCAAGGCTTCATAGCATCAAGGCCCATCGACTCCCTCGTCACTGACGCTTGAAGTACGGACAGTGACCACGATCATGTACCTCAGTCAAATCCCCATGATCTCGACACACATGATACCGACGATGCCCTCCCCCCCCCCCCCCCCCCCCCCCCCCTATTGACTGTTGCGGACCGCCCACACCGCCTTAGGTCTCACCCAATTCGTTTCGGTGAGGTAGTGGCGCACCTATCCGATTATCCTCATGTGCTTGTCACTGCATGTTGCGATCACGAGCAAGGAAAGGCCAAAGGGGACATTTTTGAACAGCTCAACGTCGTGACTTTGATTATTGCCCCCCCCATATCTCTCTGCGAGCGCATCGGCCAGCGGCCTTGCCTGCTTGTCGGGTATGGACTGCGTCGAACCGACATCGTGCCGTGATGTCCTCTCTTGTGTGCTAGCACCGGAATGGCAAACAGCGATACTGCATGACTATACCTCCCTCATGGACAATGGCACGTAGGAACTCGTCGATCTCTCATTTGACCGAGTGGTCGTCAACAACATGTGGATCTACACGATCAAGTCGGACACAGAGGGTGAAGTCTTTCGCTACAAAGCCCACTTAGTGGCAAAGGGTTGCCGTCAGCGCGCGGGTCTCGACTACACAAAGAAATTCTCCCCGGCTATCCGCATGGCTAGCCTCCGGCTCTTCCTTGTCATTGCAGCCGCAATGGACATTGATCTCTGCGCCAATTTGACATCGACACCGCATTCCTATGTGCCCTCATCAACGAGGATATGTACGTCCGCCAACCCCTCGGCTTCACGGATGAAACACCGAAGGTGTGCCACCTCAAACGCCGCCTCTTTGGACTGAAACCAATCCCCCCCCCCCGCGAATTCAACACCGTCATGTGGGAATGGCTTATCGACGGTAGGTGGCGATAGTGCATTTCGGACATGTACATCTACATCTTCAGAAGCAAGACCCATCTTCAGAAGCTATTTAATATATGCTTAGTACATGTCTAAACATGACACAAATGGTCACTGTGTGATTTGATGCAAAGATGTCGCAAGGCGAGAGATCCTCGCTTCCTTTCCCCCGACACCATGCCTCAAGCTGGTTGCCTCTTGGACTATCCCTTGTGTGACTGTGATTGCAACAACGTATGCGTTATTTGCCTTCCATACCGAAAGTGTATGCACGGTTCAACAAGTACAACTCGCCACATGGGTCATGGCTATAAACAAGTTATTGTTGGCATCAACCAATCACGTTCGCTCCTTGCTCGAGATAATACAATTGAAATTGAAATTGTTTACAACATGTACCGGGTGAAACCGGTTGTTGTCTATGCCCCCCCCCCCTGTATGTGCCGTTAGTGGTCTTCTATTAACATGAGCTAGACCGTGAACCACCGATCCCATCCTCTCCATTGGCAGTAGCGATACCGTCTAAAACATACACGTAACCATGTATTTGTAATTTTTTTATCTATACGTTTTTTTTTTTTGGATACAGTATGAAATATAAAATGTCGCTAGTCTCCACGAAGCGCGGCATGCTCCAGCCGCTGCGAGGTAGATGATCAGCTAAGCCGGTCAGCTGGTGTTGGTCGAGTCGGACCGGCCTGACCTCTACTCATGTGCGACTCCGGTCGTGCCGGAGCTAGGGGGGAAAGGCACGTAAAAAACCCCCTCGCTCAGGTCGTCGACGGTCCCGACTCGATCCTTGCACATCCCCGTCCGAGATAATGGTCGCTCCTCCCGGCGCAATTCGCCACCTAGCTTAGCCTTCTCTCCTCTTTCGGGGGTTGGGAAGGGAAAATAGCTAGGCCACAAACAGTGTCCGGCTGGCTCTCCTGCTCCCGAGCCAGATTTTCTCATGTCCCCTTTCCTTTCGCCGTCTGTTTCCATCACCAATATGATCCCGTTGTGCCGTCCGTACCCTCCCCCGGTGGTTTACGTTATTAGGGGGCCGCCTTTACGAGCAGTGTGCCGCTACGATAACCCTAGGCACACTTCCAGAGGCACCCTGTCGATAATCGGGTACCGACTAGGGGAGGGGTTTGTATAGCACAGGGGTCGAGTCGCCGTTCCTCAAAAGATGGTGGGTACGGGTATATGTCCCCAAAAAACCCCCGTACCGGGTTTTTCCGGCGGCGGGTGATCCTAAGGACCGCCGCCGCCAAACCGTGCCGCTCCTCCGGCTGCGACCCACCTCCGTCCTGCGTAGCTTCGGGCCTCGCCCCCAGGGGAGACTAAAAGCTCACAGGGCTGGCGACAGCGAGCGAGCGCCGTGCCCTAGCGCTGCTTCCGAGTTGTCCGCCGCCAGCTCCAACACCCTCGTCCCACCGCTTATCCATCCGTACCCTTCTTCGCCAAAAAACACTCCGCAGACCTCGTTCCCGTCAGGACGGGAGAGTATCTGTGAGTATTTAGTCGTTGAAAAAACATATCGGACTGGCCGAGCGGGAGATCCATGTGTTGGTGTACGGATATTATGTTTTTCCAAAACCCTCCGTACCGGGCTTCCTGACAGTTGCTGATCCCGCGGATCGCAAATGTCGGTACGTGGTTTAGCCCCCTACCGTGCCAAGCTTGGCACGGCTACGGGGTTACCAGCGCCCACCGCGTGGAGGTAGAGGTAGGTGCCGACGGGCCTGCGAGCACACCCCCCTCCGGGGCCGCCGCCGCTGCGCCGGTGGCGGGCGCCCGAGATAATACAATTTGTGGAAGTTGCCACCGACAAATTGCATGTTTAGTTTAATCGCCCACAAGACAGTGCTGACAAGGCACTTGCACATGCCGACGGACCACCGCGTAAAGACCATGGGGCTCTCGAACATGTCAACCCTTGCGCCCCGTTGCTTATTGACACTCGACAACACCCCAATCGACAAGGTAGGGGAGAATGATTGCGCCCATGCATCCATGCATGAAGTCGTGATCTCCACGACTAAATTGGGCACCAATCAAGCCCCGGGATGACCCGCCAAAATCTGGACAACTCATCATGTCGGTCAAACGCCACCCGCACTTAACCAAAATTCTCATCATTTATCAATTTGAACTTGGAGCTTGCTAAGTCGGCGAACTTTCCTACTTGATGTACCGCTACAATTCATATCCCCGAGATATCGCGATTCCCTCGTCGTTCATGACTACCTCGATGCGATCGTAAGATAGAGCGCATGGTCCCCACAAATGCCTTCCACTCCACCTTGCCCACACATCGTGGCACAAGACATTCCCCGCAGTATGTACCACCCTCTGTCCTAGTTACCGCTCGCGGCCGACGACTCCATCCAGGCAACATCATGTAGTCGCCGACATCAACCGCGCTATCCCCGCATGAAACGCACGCAATACAGGGGCAAATATTCGAAGAGAAGTGCCTCGGACGAAAAGGCCCTAAGGTCGGACGTCTGCGATATGACCATCTCGCTATGGTCTACCCCCACGCGTAGTTATGACGAAAACGGGCATATATGACAGTACGTCATATGGCATTGTACACACACTCGTTACTTAGGTACTGTCCATGGAAGTTGTGTACCCGCAGTCACACAAGCCATTGTTTATTCTGCTAGTTTGATGGCATGTTCTTTTGTGGTTACCGTAGTCTCCTAGGGATGAAGTCGATCATTTACGCAATGAGACGATATTTAGTGAGAGCCTTGGTTCCATGACAGGCTTCCACGATATGCGTGTGCGATGACTCGAAGGCGTCCCGCATACTTTGACCCGAAAGTTGGCAAGAAGCACGAGCTGTGGGGGAGACAAAGGTAAAAGGGAGGATGTTAAGTGCCAAATATCCAAAGGTGCGGCCGTGCGGCAAAGGTCGCCACAATCCGGAACACGACTCCTTAGTCAAGGAATTCTTCGCGGAGCTTGCGTAAACCCCCCATTGTTGGCGGACCCCAAGCCAAAAACAACAGGGCATACAAGGGTGGCGACATGTTCCGCGATTTGTGCGAGTGCCTTCTCGGTTCCCAGCTCGCAAATGCGAAAAACGGAAAGATAAAGGAAAGATAAATTACCATAAATGCCGAGGCACGAATATGGGACATGAGGAACATTAGTAGTAGCCGCTAGTTCGTCTCAGCCCTCCTATTCCTATTCCTCTGCCACTTGCGAGCAAGCACGTAGGAGATCCGACAAGTTGAGCTGGTGTGCTGGGGTGGGCTCATCGCCGGATTCGGCAGGGATTCCGCCGTCGCCGTCCCCACTTCCTCCCTCGCTGCCGCCGTTGTCCGTCCCCGAACCGCTCTCCGACACTGACCCATCGCCGCCGCTGGAGGCCTCCTCTCCGCCAGCGGCCAGCTTCGCTGCGTCGTCTCCCCCCCGTGACCCGCCGCCATCAGACTTCGAGCCGTCGTCAGAAGAGGAGGTAGCGTCAGCTTGGGCTGGTGCTTCCGTAGGCCCATCCTTCGAATCCACGTCGTCGGACCCAGAATCGGTGTCGTAGGAGGACGGCGCAACAGAGGACGGCGGATCCTCACGCACTGATCGCCGCACAGCTGCCGAGGCGGGTGCTGTCCCTGTCGATGGCGCTCCCACACCCACTTCCTCCTCCTCCTCCGATCCATCCGATGCCGAGCTGCTGCCCGAGGAGGATGCAGAGGCGGTCGGCTGCGCGGGCGGCTCCGATGGGGGTTGAGCGGGCGCTGCGGCGGGCGCTTCCCCTGCTTCCTCCACCTCCTCTTCCTCATCCGATGTCGAGCTGCTGCCCGGCGATGATGAGGATGTGGTGTCCTCCTCTTGCTCTAACGGCTCTGCCGCTGCTGAGGCGGGCGCCGTCGCTGCTGCTTCCCCCCCCTCTTGCTCCTCTGACGCCGAGCTGCTGTCTGAAGATGAAGAGGAGGCGGAAGAGGCGGGCTGCTCCTGCATCGGGAGCTCCACTGCCGCTGCGGCCGGCGCTTCAGTTTCTTCGTCACCAGACTCGCTTGACTCGGCGTCGCTGTCCGACGAAGAGATGGAAGCAGGCGACGCAGGGGCGACATCGTCGCGCTCTGCTCTGGATGGTTCTGTTGCACGTGCAGCTGGCTCACCGGTAACACCAGCCCCCGCCACTTGCGCAGACGGTCCTGCTGCTGGAACTGTTGTTGTCGTTGCCACTAGTGTTGTCTTACCCTCATCTTCAGACTCAGAACTACCTTCAGAGGATGACGACGACGATGAAGCGGGTTCACTCTCCTGGTCTAGCTCCACAACTGGAGCAGCTGCTGGTGCTGGTGCTGCATTCTCCGCATTATCCTCTTTGTCTTCAGAGTCTGAGCTGCTTTCCGATGCAGAAGAAGACGCCTCCTGGTCGGTCGCCTGTGCTGCTGCTGGTGACGCGCCGTCTTCTTCTTCATCCTCATCACTTGAGCTGCTGTCAGAGGAAGAGGCAGAGGCGGAGGTGGAGGACGCGGCGGGCTCCTGCTCGGCTGGCTGTGCTGCTGGAACCACCGCCGCTGCCGTGTGCCCCTCATCCGCCTCCTCTTCATTTTTATCAGATTTGTCCGCGCTGCCGTCAGATGAAGACGAGGAAGAAGCTGTTGGCGAGGAGACTTGCTGCTGATCAGAAGATTCAACAGCTGCGACGGGTGCTGCTGGGGCTGCCGCCCCACCCTCCACTTTCTTTTTCTCCTCCTCCTCATCATCAGCAGACTCGCCTGAGCTACTGTCTGAAGAGGATGAAGAGGAGACCTTGTCCATGTCAGATGGATCTCCCGATGGATCTGCTGCTGGTCCCGCGACGACTCCCCCCTCGCCCTTCTCTTCCTCCTCTTCTTCGTCCGAGCTGCTGTCCGAAGAGGATGAGGAGGACCCCTCCTTCGTTGGCTCCACTGCCACTGCTTCCCCACTGCAGTTGTCCTCACCATCTGCCTCCTCGGAATCACGGTTGCCAGATGACGATGATGAAGAAGAAGACGAAGAGGCGTCCCTCTTTGCGGCCTGAAGACCGTCTGGAACTGCAGCTACAGCTACTGTGGGGCCTGCTCCCATTCCGTCCTCAGAGTCAGAGCCAGAGCCGCTGTCAGAGGAGGTAGAGGAGGAGGCCTCTGCAGTAGGAGCTGCTCCTGCTCCTGGCGCTAAAGCGACCGCTGGAGCTTTATCATCATCCGTATCGGACTCAGAGCTGCTATCAGAGGATGCAGAGGAAGATGAAGACGGGGATGACCTCTTCTGCCCAGATGGCCCCGCTCCGCCTGCACCCTCCCCGCCTTCCCCTTTCGCCTCCTCGTCAGACTCGGAGCTAATGCCAGACGATGAGGAAGAGGTGGGGGAGGAGGAGGAGGAGTGCTTCTCCCTCTTTGACGAGGGCTGCGCAACCTCAGGCGCGGCCGTCTTGCTCTTTCGCTTGCCCCTCTTCCGCCCGAGAAGCTCCTCCACGTCTTCCTTCACCACATCCACATCCCCATCCTCTTCACGCTCGGCCTGTTCCAGCTCCTCCTTGTCCACCTCGTACTCACTCTCACTGTCTTCTTCCAGCTCCTCATCCTCCTCACTTGTCTGGCGTCCAGCCTCTAGAGCTGCCCCCGCACCACCTTGCCCCCTTTTCTCACCCTCCAAGCTGGAGACATCTGTCTCGTAGCCGCTTGCATCCTGCGCTCCGAACGGTACGACAGAAGCCACGCCGTCCGGGGGAGCGCCCGTGCTCTGCTTCTTGGCGGACGTATGACCGACTCCGCTGTCGACCTTCCTCTTCCCCTTTCCGGACGGTAGCTGCTCCAGCTCAGCGGCCACCTCCAGTGCATCCCCAAAGAAGTCTGCAACAGGGGAAAGTGCACTCTGGGTAAGCTTACCGCGCAGGTGAGTGGGTTCTCGCTCTTTTGGCGCCTGGTTTGAGGCATTTGGTGTCAGAGTAATGAATAGCGAGGTGGTAGCATGGATGAGCAGTATGTCTATCGATGAGTGTATGGATTGATTGTGGCAGAACTCATAGCTAGTTCATAAGTGAATAGTGTAGTGACCACAAAGGATGCTCTATTAATGAAACAAGAAATACATTAAGGCACTACTAATCGGTGGGATGGTGGGTGGCTTCATGGCGGCTAGCTGATCAGCGGTGGGTTGGTAAATGCATGGATCTATGGGTGGATGGATGAGTAGGTGCGTGGGTGATGGGTGGCTAGATAAATGTATAGATGCATGCATGGATGGCTTTATAGCAGGCAGCTGATGGATGAATGTGCCAGTGCATGGGTAAGTCAATAGTGTATAAATGGATGAACGGGTGGACGGATGTATGGACGGATGTATTGCGTATGTGTGGGGCAAATGGACAGATGTATGTTGTGGTGCTGGATGAATGGATGACAGGCGGATGGGAGTTATCATAGCCATTGGTGTTAATCAGAGGGCATTTGAGTCTAACTGCTTATTGAGCAAACAGATGGGAGGACTGGCACCTCCTTGATAGATGAATGCATGCTCACAAAGTTGCAACCACTTGCCAACGAAAGCTACTAAAATAAAGCTTCGGTGCTGTGTTTATGGATGGTGCTGAGTTACCAAAGAAATGGCTGGACGGCGCGCTGGTGAGGGGGTGAGCTGATACGCCTGGAATGAATGGTTGGCGGGAATGTTGAAACATAGAAAGCATCGCCCAATGGATGGACGAGTATCAGCAGCGGTGGGTGAGAGTCGGACTGAGAGGGGCCGAGGATGGACGCTGCTCTGTGCGCCCATTCCAAAGCTGGGAGGGAGGGCGTACCTTCCGCAGGGCTGTCCAGCAATACGCTCCACTGACGCCCACGATGCACCACCTGAAGTCTCCTGCCGCGAAAATAACCCGTGCCGAACACCCCTTCGGCCTGCGTCGCAATGTGGGCTGCGTGGGCAGGGCTGTGTCAGAAGATGCGCTCGAGTGTGCAGCGCCCTTCCAGGACTCGACTACAGGGAGAGATAAGACAAAAGGGAGGGTTACCGAGGAGGTCGGCTGAGGACCAGCCGGCCAGAGGTGGGCATGTCATCACAAAGTTGCCGAGGTTGGTAGCGACGTGAAGGATTCGGTCCGCGGCGAACAACTGAGGAGCGCCCGCTTGTTGCTCAGTGGCTGGGCTGCCCACCGCGCCCCCCCGACCTCGACCTCGACCTCGACCCCTGCCACGACCTCGACCTCGACCTCTAACCGAATCGGTGCCATCGGCCTGCTGAGTGGCGCAAAGGTTAACATAGCAACCTGCGCGAGGCAACTTCGGAGACGGCACGGGGCTTCGTCCGAGTTTTCGTTAACGGAACGGACCAAACAGAGGCACAGCGCACCTTTGCGGCTGCCTTTGGAGTTGATGGCGTTCCAGTTGACCTCCCACCACGCCTCCCTCCACCTCGCCCGCCACCTTGCCCCTTGCTTCTCGCCATGCTTTCTCACCTCCTGCATTCGTGTCGCTCAACTCCTTCAGCGACGCAAACCTTCTTCGTAACTTCGTATACTTTCGCGTCGCTCGACCGTTAGGAAAAATACGACGGAGAAGGCGAGACGTGTGAACAACGGACTCACTCTGACGACGACCAATTATCTGAACGACCTTCACTAGTATTCAGTCGCCTCCTTTCCTGTAGTCCTCCCCGCCCGGAAGTAATAGCAGCGAAGACGATGTCGGGCGAGAGCCTCGCCTGTCGGAGAGGAGAAGCGATGGGGGCGCAACGAGGCGACGCTACCGTACAGCGGCGAGACAGTAGTTCGTCTCCACGTTCCACCTTTAAAATTTTATGATGCTGCCGTTCGAAGCTAGACACACCTCGGGCAGAGCGACATCAGCCTGCCGTTTCCTACCTTCCACCGCCCCTAAGAATTGCAGTCGTGAATTCGATATGGACATACACTGTGTATATAAATATGGTGCACCCAAGCAGTAGCGATCGCTGGGCGCTTATGATGCGCAGATCAACCCGCCGCGGCGCGGCGGCGGCGGCTAGCATGTGCAGTGTGGAGCTAAGAATTTACTTACAGCTACCATTATCGTTACCAAGAGTCGCCGGGTAGATTTCCTCTAACTAACCCGCCTTAATTAAAGATCTGACATAAGAGTATATATAGTCAGATTGGTTTTAAATCTAGAGGTTTGCAAAACTTACTTACATATGTGACAGAACGCAAACCTGAACGGTAAAGCGTTACTGTAAAAGCGGCGCGTCTCACCCAGTCCTCGAGGTGACCCTCGAGGACTGAGGAAACGCCTAGCGCAACGCCCCATGCCCTGCCCCCAGCAGCACTAGCTAGCGGCAGCCCCTTAAGCCGGTGCAACCCCCGAGCACTGGCACTCTCTGCTTTGCGCTCGCCCATCTGGCTCGCGCAATTGCAGTCTCGACTCTCGTAGTCGAGCAGGGTGTCAGTTTTACATCGCCTCATGCGCACTCGAGCGTCACGAGACACTTCCCCCCGTTCTAAGTCGCCGTCTAACATCATGCAGCCTGAGCCGTCGTCCTCCGCCCCCGGAGTCGACCCCCTCCCCTCTGTAATCGAACAGCGTACCTCCGAACAGATTCAAAGCGCGGTTTCGGCCCTCGAACTCCGATTAGCTGAGCAGATTCAGGCGTCTAACACCGCCTTACTAGCCCAGCTCGAACGTTTAACTAGCCCGACCGAGCTTCCGAATCAACAGCAGTCCATTCCCCCTGACGCGACCATTGCGACTGAGGGTGGCAAGGCAGCCCCTGAGCAGCCTATCGACCTGCTGAACGACGACTCCGAGCTCCACGAGCCCGAATTCGTCGATTTTGCCTCCTACGGTAAAATCATTCCGGCCGGTTTGGAGCGACCCCCTCGCGACATCGACGAACCTCGTCTGTGGACGCTAACGGACGACACGGCCCGCTTCCTCAACGACCGGAAATCTCAAGCGGGGTACGACGAGTACCTCCACCTCGGGTGCTATGCCTTCTTCGACAGCTGCGCCAACACGGCAATCAGCGAGGCTTTGGACACGCTGTCAACCGGACCTCCTCTACCGGCGGAGCAGGCAGCGGCCGTTGCCCTCATCCGAGCGGGTCATCGCACCCACACAGCGACGGAGGAGGCCGCCCGTACTCGACTGGGCTTCCTCCGCCTCACCAAGGGCGGACAAACGAGCTCGGATTCGGACCGAGTGTTCGCAGAACTTGCCCACGAGCGTTTCTGCCGCCCACGCCCTACCGCGGTCTCGAGCGCACTGGACGAGCTACGCCAAGCGTTCGTCGATCGGACCCTCGAAGTCAGCCTACATGCCGCCAGCAAAGCAGCTGCTGGAGCAGCGTTCGCCCGAGTCACGCCGGACAAGCCGCCCGGACAAGACGCCAAGGCCAAGAAGGCAGCCGCCGACAAGCGCAAGGCCGCAGCAGCAGCAGCAGCAGCTGCAGCGTCCGGGACTAAACCCATCGACGGAGCGAAGACCACCAAAAAATGATGGTGTGACCCGCCGCTCCGATTCCTGCTCCCCGTCCTCCAACTACATGCGTCACCGCGTGCGGCTAAGATGGCGGGAGTGGGAGCATATCGGCGCGAGCGGTCAAGTCGTGAACTGGATCCGCCATGGCGTGCGGGTCAAGTTCAAAAACGGCCTACGTCCCCGACCTTTCAACCACGGTGTCTCCATGAAGGACGCCACTCAACCTCAACTCGACTTCCTAGCTACGGAGCTTCCACGCTTCGAGGCCTGCGGAGCCTGGGAGCGCGCCTCCAACCCTCGCTACGTCTCCCGAATGTTCCTCGTCCCGAAACCCGGTATAAACAAGTGGCGGCTTATCATCGACCTCCGCGAACTCAACAGCTACTGCGCGGAGTTCAAGATGTCGTGCGAGACCCTCAAGCACTTACGCCACTTGTCCCGCCCAGGCGACTACTTCGTCTCCCTCGACCTGGCGGACGGCTACTACACGCTCGGCATTCGGGAAGAAGACCGCGACTTTTTCACGGTCAACTACCGCGGCGAGCTGTGGCGCCTCGCATGCCTACCAATGGGCTGGTCGGGTTCGGCTTACTATTTTTGCAAGCTAACCCAGGTGTTCACAAACTACTTGCGTCAAGCGCCTACCCCGATGACCGCCGGCCCCGAGACGCCATACAAACCGTCACGACGTTTCCTCCGCAACGTCCGATGGCGCGGAGTACGACTGCTACCTTACATGGACGACTTCCTGTTCATGGCCAGTTCGTACGACGCAGCTCTACTACTACGCGACCGCATCGAGACCCTCCTCAACCGGCTAGGCCTCCAGCGCAATCCCGACAAAGGCTTGTGGCAACCCACCCAAGTGGGCACCCACCTCGGCATGACAGTCGACCTCCTCAAAGGCGAATTCCGAGCCCCGATCGACAAGCTACAAGCCCTCGCGAAACAAGCTTCAGCGTTACTCGGCCGCGCAGCTACTTCCGCTCGGTGGCTACCCGCCAGACAACTCGCAGCGTTTGCTGGCAAGGCACAGTTCCTCTACCTCGCCATCGCACCAGCCCGTTTCTTTCTGCGCGAACTACACTGCGTGCTGGCTACGCGAACTGGATGGGGCGGACGTGTACGGATGACACATCAATTACGCCGCGACCTCGAGTGGTGGCGCACTGTGCCCAACCAACACAACGGCCGCTCCATCTACAAACCGATCGAGACCGCGTACCTACACGCCGACTCAAGTGGTTACGGGTGGGGCGCCGTCCTGAACGACAACCCTGCCTACCAAGCCCGCGGATTTTGGTACGACGACGACCGCCGGCAACACATCACCTGGAAGGAACTCCGCGCCGTTCGTCTCGCGATCGAGTCCTTTTTGCCACAACTCCGAGGCCGACACGTCCTACTACACGAGGACAACACAGCCGTCGTGGCCACGCTCTCCAAGTTGACTACGCGCTCACCGGTCATGATGACCGAATTGCGCAGGCTCTGGCACTTACTCGACGTCAACGACATCCGCATCCGGCCCCGCTACATCCGATCAGCGGCGAACATCTGGGCCGACAGCTTAAGCCGAGAGCTCGACCGCGACGACTGGCAGCTCAACCCTCGAATATTCGACTACCTTCAGTCAACGTGGGGACCACACTCCATCGACCGCTTCGCGTCAATGGAAAACGCTCAACTCCCACGTTTCAACGCCCGATGGCGCGACCCCAAATGCGAAGACGTCGACTGTCTACACCTCCCGGACACCGCATGGCAACGAGAGATAAACTACTGCAACCCCCCGTGGTCAGCCCTTCCCGACCTCTGTGCAAAACTACGCCAATCAGGAGCAGCGGCTACCGTCATCGCCCCGTACTGGCCTCACGCACCGTGGTTTCAAGACCTCCACAACTCAGCCGTCGAGACTATTCACTACCCCTCGTCGCGAGATCTGTTCTTTCCCGGTCGGCTAGGCTCACGCGAGGGGGTCGGACGACCAGGATGGAGCGTCGTGGCTTTTCGACTGCCACGCCGGCCTGGCTCCACACTCGCAGAGGCGCAATAGGACGCACGCTACGGACTGCAAACGCCAGCCTCACAGACCTACGCGCAATGGTTACGCAAGCGAACAAGCCCACAAAGCCTGCCCGCTACACCTTACGGACACCCGACGCACACGCACCGTGGACTGCTAGCATGACTACCGGACTGCAAAACCTGTTGGGCACCGACCTCATCGGTACCACTGCGCTACACCTGTTAAGCAGCTCCTTGGCCCCGACCACGTACGCCAACTACGACAGCGGCTTGCGTCAGTTTGCCGCGTTCTGCCACGAGGAAAATATTCACCCGCTACAGGCTACTACGCAATCGGTCGTTCGCTACACGGCCTGGTTGGGATTGCAAGGTACTGTCGCTGCCGCATCGCTACAACAGTACTACTCGGCGATCAACAAGTTTTTCCGCGACCACCAACAGCAGCCTATCGCCGTCGGCGAACTCTTGGCCGACGCTCGTCGGGGACTCGAGATGCAACAGCAACGACTACATGCGGCGGACTCGCGCCTACCGTTACCAGCTCCGCTCGCCCTCTCGCTACTCACCGCGGCCGCTACGCTCAGTACGCACCTCCAGTGGACTCCTACTTCCCGCCACCTCATCGCTCGTTTTCGAGCGCTGCTGGCAGTTTGCACTACCTATGCGTTCTTCTGCCGGGCCGAGTCGGGAGTAAGGTGTTTATCAGGCGACCTTGTCGTCGACCGACCTTCGCAGAAAATCTGGCTTTTCATACGCAAAGCTAAGGGCGATCAGAGACGCAGCGCGGCCGACAAGCCTATCCTTGCCATCCCAACTACTGCCAATCCGGTGCTGGCCGACCTCCTGGAATATTATTGCACTCAGCGGACCGCCTACTGCAAGACATTCTACAACAGCTCCCCTCCCGCCGCACTATGGAGCTTCGTACCTTACGAAAACTCCAGCGACTGGCAAGCAGCTGCGACTCTCTCCGCCTGGCTCCGCGACGCATGCGACGCCATCGGCGCCACACCTCCGAGCGGATTTAAATGGACATCGCACAGCCTCCGTAAAGGGGCGGCCTCCGCCGCTAGTTGCATCGGGACCCCACTCCACGTCGTCAAATACATGGGTGGTTGGGCCAAGAACAGTTCTGTCACAGAAGGGAAATATATCGACCCTACCATGACCCCATCCCCAGCGGCTTGGCAGTACTTCGGCTGGCTCGTCCCCGCTAAACCGCTTCATCAAGACTAGGCTGCGCTAAACCTCCGGTTTATTACATACTGGCAAAACGTGCCCTCGGGTAAATAGTCAGATTGGTTTTAAATCTAGAGGTTTGCAAAACTTACTTACATATGTGACAGAACGCAAACCTGAACGGTAAAGCGTTACTGTAAAAGCGGCGCGTCTCACCCAGTCCTCGAGGTGACCCTCGAGGACTGAGGAAACGCCTAGCGCAACGCCCCATGCCCTGCCCCCAGCAACACTAGCTAGCGGCAGCCCCTTAAGCCGGTGCAACCCCCGAGCACTGGCACTCTCTGCTTTGCGCTCGCCCATCTGGCTCGCGCAACCCACCCACCCATCCCATAATTAGCGCTAATCTTCCCCCAGGCCAGGCCTGTGGCGGTCTTTTGGCCAAATTGTAAGCAAGCTGACATCTTTGGCAAAACGTGCCCTCGGGTAAATGGTCAGACTGATTTAAATCTCGGGGTTTGCAAACCCAACTCCCATGTGATACGGGACAATGACCCCGAGGTTAATCTTACCGTTAGTAACGGCGCGTCTTACCTCCATGACGACTAACATGTGTTGGCAGTAGGGCGCAACCAATAAACCACATGATAACTTCCGTAACGGTCAACTCTAGGTAGCCCTAGGCTCATAAGCCATAACTTGTCAAGAGCAAGGCACTCTCTCCTTTCGCGCTCAGCCAATCTAGGCTTCGCGCGAATACAATCTCGACTCTAGTGGATGACCACGGTGTCATTTAGACCATCTTCCCATGCGCACTCGAACGTCACGCGACACTTCCCCCGTTCAACTACGTTGCCCCGCATCATGCATCCAAAACAATGGACCTCCGCGCCATGAGCCGACGTTCCCTAGGGTAAGTCTATCAATACTTACAAAGCATGGGAAGGCTCCGTTTGCCAAAAGTGTTGATCTCTTACATATTTTCTCGCAAGGGTCCTAGGGCCCGGTGCGCTAATGGTGGGAATCGAGAGGGAGAGTTGCGTGAGATTTGCTTGCGCAAAGGCAGAAGGTGGACTATCTATGTGTTTTATAGGGATAGCGCTTGTCTTTGTTTAAGAACTATGACATGCGTAATCTAGCGGTTGTAATTTGTAACGTCGTGGCAACGCCCGACTATTCTCGCCCCCGTTGTAATTAAAACCTCTATAATATGAATGTGACCATTTACAACAAGTGCATGCTCCGTTCACCATGTTGTCGCCATTGGGCGAGTTGATCGTAGGTTAGCCACCCCATCGTGTTAGCCGAAGAATAACAATTATGCTCGTCATGCAAGGACAGTCGTGTCGTTGTAGTCCGACAGTCACAACGACCGACTCGGTTGACCAGCCGCCGAAGTCCTTAATCTTTTGTAGCGTTACTCCGACGCTTTAGGAGGCTGTCGCGGCTCCTTTTCGTAAGGAGTATGAAGTTCATATGAATCTTGTTGGGAGGTCTCATGGAGCGTTGTCGTGACCCCGTGTATCCATCATGTGAGCTTGTCATCTATTCATTTTGCGTGGTTTTCTGACCATTCGATTGCCGAACGCGTTGTTGGGTACTTTCGTCCGAAAGAAATATTGCGTCGATTTGAATCGAAGAAATTGAAATTGGAATTGAGATTTATATTGGTATTTAATAAACATGTACCGGGTGAAACCGGCTTCTGTCTCTAGGCCCTCCGAACTATGCCATTTAGGAAACTTATCAGTCATGGCTAGACCGTAAATCTCCTAAATCCAACATGTCCATTGAGATGTGGGGGTTTTTACTCCCCCCCCCCCCCCCCCCCCGCGCGGCGGGCCTCACGTTTTTGTCCTACTACGCGCCTTTCGCAAACGCAGGACGAAATGCAGGACGAGATGAAATTCCGCTAACCTGTACAAAAACGTACTAAAGCCGTCAAATTTCATCCCGTCCCACGCTGCTAAAATACATGTATTTCGCACCTGTACGACGAGATTTGGATGTAGGACGAGATTAAAACGCTCACGGGTACCTGTACAGGCCAGAGCAAGTCGCGCACGCGTGATGGCGGCCGGAGAAGGGCAGTTTTGGTTCTTCGTCACAACACGTCGCAGGGACTCGAGCCCGAGTCTCATCCTCCTACAGTCGTGATATTATCCAATAGTTGCATCGTGGTTGCAAGTTCAGCCTCTATGGAGTAGGCGGACAGTCGGGTCGCTGCTTCAAAAGCGCGAAGCCAAACGCGTGAAGGGATTCTTCCGAGCCGCATTGCTCACGTCGTTGTCGTGCTAGAAACCAACGGACCCACTTGATGAAGTCGAGAATGCATCTACGAATTGGGTTATGTCCGGTTTACACATAGCAAGGATGTCAGGGAGGCGGAGTCAAGCGTTTCGCTTACCGAGCAACACATGATCCCTCCAGAGTTTCCCGCCGACATGTATCGAGTCCCTTTTCACTGTTTGCAAGGAAGATTTTGGGTGTTGCACGATTCGCTTGGGATAAGTGATATGCACTGTCGCACAAAAAATCGATGCATGTTCAGGTAAGAACCTCTGTGGAGTGGGCGTATGGGTACATCAAGCAAAACTTCCCCTTCGTCAATGTTGTGGATTACATGAAGTTCGGCAATTCTAGAGTCCATGATTTCTACACCTGTGCTACTTTCCTTGCAAACTGTAAAACTCGCTTGCGTGGAAATGCCAGAAGTTCATTCTTTGATACATTCCTCCCTCTCTCAAAGAATACCTACATTATTGTAAATTTGAGTAGATATGTAAACAAGAACCCCCACTAAATGTCATTGCGTAGCTGTGTGTATGCATGCATGCATGCATTGTGTGAATGTATGTGTGTGTATGTATGTGTGAGTGTGTGTGCGTGTGTGTGTGTCTTGCGCACACGCATCTACTTGTGCATGTTTCTATTTTTGTGCCTGTGTATTTGCGTATGTGTGTGTCTGTTTGTGTCTGTGCGCGCTTGTATACGCATCTGCTTGTGCATGTCTGTGTGTGTGTGTGTGTGTGTGTGTGTGTGTGTGTGTGTGTCTATGTGTGTCTGTGTCTGCATGTGTGTGTCTGTGTGCGTGTGAGTGTGTGTGAGTGCCTGTGTCTGCATGTGTGTTTGTGACTATTACTCTGTTTGTGTCTGTGCGTGCTTCTATACCCATCTGCGTGTGCATGTGTGTGTGTGTATGTGTGTGTGTGTGTGTGTGTGCGTGCTTGTGTGTGTGTGTGTGTATGCCTGTGTGTGTGTGTGTGTGTGTGTGTGTGTGTTTCTTTGTGTATGTGCGTGCTTGTATACGCATCTGCTTGTGCATGTGTGTGTGTGTGTGTGTGTGTGTGTGTTTCTTTGTGTCTGTGCGCGCTTGTATACGCATATGCTTGTGCATGTGCATGTGTGTGTGTGTGTGTGTTTGTGTTTGTGTCTGCTTGTGTGTGTGTGTGTGTGTGTGTGTTTATTTGTGTCTCTGTGCGTGCTTGTATACGCATCTGCTTGTGCATGTGTGTGTGTGTGTGTGTGTGTCTATGTGTGTCTGTGTCTGCATGTGCGTGTGTCTGTGTGTGAGTGTCTGCATGTGTGTTTATGTGCGTGTGTGTGTGTCTATTTGTTTGTGTCTGTGCGTGCTTGTATACGCATCTTCTTGTGCATGTGCATGTGTTTGTGTGCGTGTGAGTGTGTGTTTGTGTCTGCTGGTGCGTGTGTGTGTGTGTGTGTGTGTGTGTGTGTGTGTGTGTGTGTGTGTGTGTGTGTGTGTGTGTGTGTGTGTTATTCTGTTTGACTCTCTACGTGCTTGTATACGCATCTGCTTGTCTGATATCGCATAGCCTCTCGGAAGGGGAATACTTATTATTACGCGGTTCTTTACAATGTTTAACCACGCTAGCTTTGTCTTATAGTCCACTCCGTCCAACACCCATCCACTTAAGGCGACAGGCCAGTTTGCACCCAAGGTCTCGATAATAGCCCGATCGACGCGAGGCAACGACGCCAAGGGAAGACGCTTTGGGCACCACATGATGTTACTAAAGCGTGAATCGCCCAGATAAGCCGAAGCCACGCCACTTTCCTCATTTATGATCGTATGGTATCTGGTTACAAGGGAATCGCGCGGGACAGGCACGGTCTGCACCAGTTTTAAGCCTAAACCGACAACGATGACGGAATCAAGCGCTTCCCCGTTAGGCGGATTCGCCGCCGCCTGGCGTGCACGTGTTAGTGCACGGGTTGCCCCGCCGACACCCTCGACTCCTTCTACCTCCGCCACATCTACGGTTGCATGAGACTTCGGGGTAGGGGGGTTGCTAGAGTCACTCACGATGCTCGTATGGGAGGCTCGGGGGCTGCTGTTCGGGGTGGTGGTCTCTCTACCCCCGCCATTGCTCTCGCTTCGCTCTTCACTTTCCAACTCCAAGCTGCGTCCACCGCCTAAAAGACGTCTCATTGCGTTCCCAAGCCTGCCGAGCATCCCGAAATTAGGCGAGTCTGCCGTTGTGCTAGCTTTGGCTTTCGACACCCAAGTGACAGCACGCGCGATGACCTCTAACAGGAAACTCGAGCGAGCATCCTGCGGGAGGTTCCAACGGAAGGCTCATGAAGTTGAGACATAATATACTAGTTTCTGTCCTACGCCCGTAGGACCAGATAGCCGATTTTGGCCGATTTCATCCTGTCCTGCGACTGAGGCGTAGGACGGAATGGTACGGATGGGAAAGTAGAAGTACGTAGGCCGAAATTGCTTCTGTACGTTTTTGTACAGGTTAGCGTTTCATCCCGTCCTACGTCTCGTCCTACGTTTGCGAAAGGCGCCTACTGCAACATAAACACAATATATTTTTTATATTCATATGTTCCTTAAAATATATAATTATCTAACCTCAAGATGATAAAAGGTTTACCCGAGGGCACGTTATGTCAGCTTGCTTGTAATTTGGCCAAAAGACCACCATAGTAGGCTAGGTCTGTGGAAAGATTAGCGCTAATTATTGGTTGGGTGGGTAGGTTGCGCGAGCCATATGGGCGAGCGCAAAGCAAAGAGTGCCAATGCTCGGAGGTTGCACCGGCTTACGGGTTGCCGCTAGCTAGGGGCGTGCGCGAGGCGTTTCCTCAGTCCTCGAGGGTTACCTCGAGGATATGGCAAGACGCACCGCTTTTACAATAACGCTTTACCGCTAAGGTGTGCGTTATGTCACATGCGTAAGTGGGTTTTGCAAACCTCTAGATCAAAAAATAATCTGACTATATTTGCCCGAGGGCGCATTTTGCCAATATCTTAAAAGCCGGAGGCTTGCGCAGCCTAGTCTTTATGAAGCGGTTTGGCATGGAAGAGCCATCCGAAGTACTGCCATGCAGCTGGAGTAGGGGTCATGGTGAGGTCGATGTATTTGCCCTCAATCACGGAACTGGTCTTGGCCCACCCACCATGTATTTGACGACGTGGAGTGGGGTCCCGATGCAGCTAGCCGCGGAGGCGGCACCTTTTCGGAAGTTGTGCGATGTCCATTTGAAGCCTATTGGAGGCGCGGCGCCGATGGCGGTGTAAGCGTCGAGGATCCAAGCGGAGAGGGTGGCAACGGCTTGCCAGTCGCCCGAATTCTCGAAAGGTACGAAGCTCAATAGTGCGGATGGCGGGGGACTTTTGTATAGTTCTTCGCATTAGGTGACATGTTGGGTGCATTACCATTCCAAGAGGTCAGCGAGGGCGGGGTTAGCGGTGATCGGTATAGAGAGGATGGGTTTTTCGGCCGCGTTGCGTCGCTGGTCGCCTTTTGCTTTCCGGATGAACAACCAAATTTGTCCGGATGGTCGGTCGAGTATTAGGTCATGGGTAAGGCAGCGGATTTCAGATTCCGCTTTGCAGAATATCGCGTAGTTGGCACACACCGCCCGTAGTGCCCGGAATTTAGCGATGAGGTGTCGTGAGGGTGGCGTGACTGGCGTCCACATTAGGTGTTTGCGGCGTTGGGCCGCGGCGTCGAGGAGCGCGACACCTAAGGGGGCTGGTAACGGTAGGCGGGAGTCTGCGGCGAGTAGACGTTCTTGCTGCATTTCAAGTCCGCGGCGTGCGTCCGGTAAGAGTTCGCCGACGGCATTCGGCTGCTATTGGTGGTCGCTGAAGAACTTCTTAATCGCCGAGTAGAAGTGTTGCAGTGATGCAACGGCGACGGTGCCTTGTAGTCCTAGCCAGGTTGTGCATCGGACGATGGATTGCGCAGTAGCTCGCAAGGGGTGCACGTCCTCCTCGAGACAGAATGCGGAGAACTTGCGCATACCGCTGTCGTAGTTCGCGTAGGTTGTCGGTGCGAGTGAGCTGCTCAGCATGTCGAGCGCCGTGGTCCCGATTTGGTCGGTTCGTAGTAGCTTGCGGAGCTGGGAAGTCACGGTAGACGTCCACGGCGCGTGCGCGTCAGGTTCGCGAAGCTTGTAGCTGGCTCGTCGCGGGTGTACTAGTGGGTGGACGTTGATGGAGCGTAGGTCCGCGACGCTAGGGCTGGGAGGACGTAACTTGCGCCCTACTTCGCCTCTCCATGTGTGTAGCCTGGCCGGCATGGCAATGGAAAAGCGACGACGCTCCATCTTGGTCGTCCTACCCCCTCGCGCGAGCCGTCCGGGGAAGAATAGGTCGCGTGAGGCAGGGTAGTGGATGGTCGCGGTGGCCAAGCTGTGTAGGTGTTGGAACCATGGTTTCTGTGGGCAGTAGGGTGCGATGAAGGTGGGTGTTGCGCCCGACTGGTGTATCTTTGCGCATAGGGAGGGTAGACCGCTCCATGGGGGGCTGCAGTAGTTGGCTTCGCGCTGCCATGCGGCGTCCGGCATGCGTAGACAGTCGACGTCCTCGCACTTGGGGTCGCGCCACTGGGCGTTGAAGCGGGAAAGGTGTGTGTTTCCATCGATGCGAACCGGTCGATAGAGTGTGGTCCCCACTTTGCTTTTAGGTTGCTGAAAATCCGAGGATTTAGCTACCAATCCTCGCGGTCGAGCTCCCCGCTGAGGCTGTCGACCAAAATGTTCGTTGCTAAGCGAATGTACATGGGTCGGATGATGATGTCGTTGACGTCCAGCAAGTGCCAGAGCCTCCTTTATTCGGTCATCATGACGGGGGAGCGAGTGGTTAGTTTGGACAGCGTCGCTACGACGACGGTCTTCTCCTCGTGTAGTAAGACGTTTCGTCCTCGTAGATGCGGTAGAAAGGACTTGATTCCGAGTCGCACGGCTCGTAGCTCCTTCCATGTGATGTGTTGGTGTCGATCGTCGTACCTGAAACCGCGCGCTTGATAAGCATGGTTGTCATTTAGCACGGCTCCTCATCCGTACCCACTTGAGTCAGCGTGGAGGTACGCCGTTTCGATGGGTTTGTAGATTGAGCGTCCGTTGTGCTAGTCGGGCATTGTCCGCCACCATTCGAGTTCTCGCTTGAGTTGGTGTGTCATCCGAACTCGTCCGAATGATTGTTGGTTGCCATGGGAATTTTGGCACCTCCTCCATGCTAATATGCCTTATGCTACATCTACTTTTTTCAACCGCGAGCTTGGTCGCGGGCGCTCTCCCCGCAATACGTACCCCGCCCCGCATGGAACGGTGGGAGGTCATTTTAATTTTTTTTGAAGTTGATGCCGAAAGGTACGCCTCTGAAGTCAGTCTTGCAATGTCCGAGGTCTTTGGCGCCGCCCTCGACATTGTAACTCATTTTCGGTTTTGATAAGGGCACAATAATCTATATAATGGTGTTTTGAAAGAACCAAAATCAATCTTTCTCTTGCGGACTCGTCCGCCCCATCCATGACGTGTACCAAGTACAGAGTGGAGCTAGCGGAGAAAGAAACGTGCTGGCGCGATGGCGAGGTAGAGAAACTACGCTTTTCCAGCGAACGCCGCTAGTTGTCTGGTGGGTAGCCGAATTGAAATTGAAATGGAAATTGAAATGGAAATTGAAACTGTTTACAACATGTACCGTATGCGCCGGTTTACAACAATTACCGTATGCGCCGATTACTGTCTCTTGGCCCTCCCAACTATACCATTCATGAAACTTACAAGTCAAGGCTATACCGTTAACCACCTAAATTCAACCTCTCCAAAGGGTGTCCGGGAGTTTTACTCCCCCCCCCCGGGAGTGTGCGATGCGGGGTGGTGGCGGCGTGCAGTTAGGGGCGTGCGAAGGTGCAGTGTGTGGAGGCGCGGCGAGTGGTCGTGCGGGATTTGATGCGGTATATGAGTACGAGACGGTGCAGCCATTGGACAGTGTGCGTGTGGAATTGTGCAAGGATGCGTGTTGTGTGGAGTCTTGCTTTGGAGATGAGTTTGTTAGGAGGGTCAGTGCGGAGGGTGAGTAGAGAAGTGAGACTAGTAATGGTGGACGAGTGCGGTGTTGTGAGGTGCTACTTTGGTTAGGCTAAGTTGGCAACCTTAGACTAATAGTAGAACCTAATCTCTGGATCTAATTTTAAAGCGTAGAGAGAATTAGTAAGATTGTCTTAGGAACAGGGTTTCTTACAATCTGGGTGTGGCGTAGTTATGGTCTGTACCGGTCTGGGTCTCTCCCCTCGGCCAGTAAGTCCCCGTCTTAAATATCCACACCTCAGGTGATCTAGAAACAGCCTTAGAACCTGTAGCTTGTGTTGTCTGTTTACTAAACCGAACTACACTCCTCCACAAAAGTCCGGACAAGATTTCGCACCTTCGCAAGTAGAAAATGTAATCATGCGTCGGTTTTATTGACAAATATCCTGAAATCCTAGGCAATGCTTTTGCGCGCAAAATGGAATGCACCGACAACTGCGAGGGGCGAGTTCGAACACTGCCGGGCATGTGTACTTGGGGTTATCGCGCCCGCACCCGTGCGGCACGCTCTTTCAAACACTCGCCGTGCTTGGTAGACGAAATGAGTAACGGGCGCAGAACGCCGCAATATGAACGCTGATGCGACGGTCGCGCAGATATATTGCATAGGCGACGGAGGGAGGAGGTGTTGGGCAGGCCGCTGTGGGGGAAACGCAGGAAATCGCGTATGTTGACTTACCACCGATATGCGCACAACCCAAGGGCAAGCCGTTTTCGGCCACAATGTTCAAGCGATCATAACTTACTCATGTATTGTCAAAATTTCTTGTAACAGGTACTGTTGGACGCATCTGTTCAATGCGCGTCGAACACACCTACTCCGGTGTTCATATTCCAACAAATCGATTTGTTATGAATTATTTAAGTTTACGAATTATTCCGGCACAGCTGAGCCGCGGTGCCAAGTAACACCCATCCAAGTCGGCTCACCTCATGAGACGATTTGTGCGGGGTTTGTCGATATATGTCTACCAATTTTTCATTCCTATTGACCTCAGAGCCTTATTCCCGACGCGTGCCACGCGTGGGGCGGGTGTGGTTGGCACAAGCACATACCCAAGCATTCCAAACACCACCGTCAACGTGATGCGTCCTTAACGGCCAAGTTGGACCTCGCCCCTCCCCTAAGCCAATCGCCCTCGCATGTTTACAGCGTGCAGTGTTTATCCAAATCTGCGTCATGTGCGTTTTTGCTCGCTTGCTTTCCAAAGAATCACCCGTGCCAGCGGCGTGAACTTCTGTGCTCTATTCACACACCCGCAAAGCAAACCTCGCGCATTGAACACGGCACCCACGCCTCCGAACCCCCTCCAAGAAGCCCCCAAAAATACGGTGTTGTGGAACACAGAGAAGTATGCAGCTTGGTATGAGCGCTTGAGCAATGCCCAAGCGTGGCGCTCAGAATGACGTGTGTACCTCTTAATTTTAGTTTCTATCCACCCGTGTCTAACTAGCCACCCGCCGTCACGTTGGGCAGGGATAGGGCAGTATGGGGTTGCTCTTAGGGCCAACCATAGGTCTAACACCTTAGGAGCCAAGGTTTTAACATAGCCGAGGGTGGGCGGGCGGCTTGGTGGTCATCATGCCGACCCGTGGGTACGAGGGGGTGAGTGAAAATCAAACCATCCGAGTATCTTTGTAATTCAAATTATTCGCCGGCTGTCACGATCCACCCCACTACCCGACGACACCACCCAACAAGCGACCCCGACCACCTACAACGGCCGTTTGGCCCACCAAGAGTGAAAAACCGACCCCCTGGAGATATTGAGCCATGGATGGGTGCGTTGTGTCACCCCTTCACGCGTCGCCTCCGCCACTCGGGGTAGACACACGCAGCCGATCCGGTGAGCGCGCTTGTTTTTTTCCTCCCTTTTTTGCGACCAGCTCATGCTCGTCCTCCCGATACCGACTCGTCCGTGTACCTCAACTCGACCAACAACGTAATAACTAACTCCACGTGCACCCTCGCTCTGCGACACAGCAGTGTCGGTGCCATGTCTAGGCGTGCCAACCCCACCGTCGCCCCTTCCGATGCTGATCGCAACATGTTCGACCCCGCCCGACCACGACGTACGACTCACCCTTTACCGTTTGCCGGGCTCAACAAGACCCATCGCCAGCAACTATACGATCGTGGTGCTCATATCTGGAAGATTGAGCCTCACGTAGTCTACTTGGAGGCCGGTTTGCGTGCTGCCGAGGAGGCTGTAGTTAGTGTCCCGACATACTACAACAACTCCCTCAAGAACGGCATATGGCGGCGCGTTTCCGCCCTATCAAAATTGATGAAGGCCATCGACATCCTCGGGCCAGAAAAAGGCGACGAGGAGAACGCAAACACTATGGCACCCGACGACAGCCCATGCCACACCACCTACGAGGCTGTTGAACAACGTCCGCTGCTCAACCCCATCTCTGCTACCGCTGCTGTCCGTCGGGGTGTTGGCCGGAAACGAAAATGTGGCAGGAAGAGGAAGGAAGACCGCGTGACAGTGGCGGAGGACAAGGACAAAAAGACCAAGGGCGCTGACAACCACAAGGATTATTGGGAGGCATTCAAGAGTGTGCTCGGGCGGGTGAAAATGCAGTTGAATGCGACCAATCTGTGCGCGTTGCGGCGACTCAAGCTCAGACAACGCTATTTAAAGATTACAACATCACTATTTGTCACTCATGGTGCCGAGCACTGATCTCAACATCTATCAAGACCAGCATACATGTTCCAACTCCCCAAAAGACTGGCGGTACTCTTATCCCACTCGCAATTGAAGAGCGTGTCGCCGGCGTTGTGCGCCGCGTCCGTAGCACAAAGCTCCCCGTTTTCCCTGACGATGTGATGGCATGGGCGACACACCTGATACAGGGGAGAGACTATGAGCAAAACTTTGATGAAGGCCAAGCATCGGAGGGATGGTACCGTGGATTTTTACGCAGACATAACTTCCTCACTGGAGTTGAGCGCCCCCTTGAGGTGACGCGACACGAGTGGCTAACCCTAGGCAACCTAGAAACCTACTTCGATGTGTGCGCTGAAGTGTTTGTAAAGGCCGGCGTTGCTCGTGTGAACCATGACTACAACCCGAACGTCGAGGGCAGCGAGCCTATCTTTATTGACAAGCCGCACCTAATTGCTTCTTTCGACGAGACAAAGGTAGCCCTAGACTCAACCACTACTAGCAAGGGCAAGCAAGACCGTGGGTTGCGCGCAGGGGTGGAGGATGATGGGGAGTGCTTCGTTACCAAGTCGAGCTCATGCGCCACCGTTGTGTGTGGCCGCCTCGGTACAGGAGAGGCGCTACCGCCCTACACTGTATTTGCCTCTGGCAATATCTATCATCATGCGTGGGCCCCGCATTTTTGTCAGACATCAAGAACAATGATGGCGAGTATATGGCATGGCGCTACGCAAGCAACGAGAAAGGCAGTCTCAACGAGGAGGGTGCTGCTGATTACGTGATGACAGTGTTGCATCAAGCTGTGGGGTCACCACCCTCAAGGAATGACGCCCCTGGCCAACAGGGTGTTGTGATATGTGATGGCGTGGGCACTCACATTGGCTTCGCTGTGCTTGAGACCGCCGTTGAGTTGGGCTTGGAGATCGTCCTGCGCGTCCCGCACCTCAGTTTTCGCCTGCAAGACGAGGACACTATGAACTTTTTTGTGTTGAAGGTAAAGTTATTAACTCACCATATTGCTTAGCTAGTTTAGTTTGCTTTGACATATGCAACTTATTGACATGCTATTTTATTTATGGCACAAGCATGCATAATGGAGGAAGATCAAGCGCGAGACGCTTCGGGCGATCAACATCGACGAGAACGGCAACATGCGCTCACCACTTCAACCCCTCAAGTACAAACACTTCGCACAAATTTTCAAGGTGGCTTGGGACAATGCATTCACCCGGGAGCGGAACATGAAGGGTTGGGAAAAAGAGGGTATCTTACCAAGATTCAATAGGAAGGAGTACTTGCACTTCAAGGCCGAGTTAGATGCTGCGGAAGCCAACGGAGCCACCGCATCGCCCAAGGCGCACTCCAGCAACACTGAGAGGACGTCTAGTGTTGGCACCCCTCCTTACACGGAGCGCAACACCAGTCGCGCCACTGAAGTTCAACTTCTACTGCTGGGCGGGGGGTCTACGCCAACCACTTCCGAGCAGCAAGGCAAGCAACCTCCGATGCCCTTTCCTCACCACCTGCAAGTGGAGGTGGACCGTGCCTCAGCTGGCCTACCCAACGTCAGCCGGCTTGCCACCATGAGCAGGGAGGAGATCATGGAGGCTTACCTTTGGCAAGGCGACGTCTTATACGAGATAAAGACCGTCCTCCACCCGACCGCCGAGCAAGATGAAGCGGACGACGACAACGTGCATGACGAGGGGGAGGGCAAGAGCGGGCGGGTAACCACAAAGAATATCTGGTCACGCCAAGGCAGCGCTAATGGCGAAGAGTCTATTGGGTTCAAACGCGCGCAAGACTTAGAGAAAAAACGCAAGGCAAGCGATAAGGCACAGAAAGAGGAGGCAAAAAAAGCAGAAAGACGCAAGGCAGTGGTCAAGGCTGTTACTCACGCCATCACCGTTCTTGAGACCATCGCCGCCCGTGGCCTCGGCACGGTTGATTCCCTTCAAGTGAAAGACTTGAAGGCAATGCTACAACACGACGACCCAGAAGCTCCGGAGGCTAAGGGAAGCAAGTCCGACCTCAAAGATAGGGTCCTCGCGTTGGCCAGCGCGAACCAAGCGGTAGCTAAATTCGCGGCCGAGCGAGCGACTCTTGCGCCCGCCGTCCCCGCCGAGACACAGCAAGCGCCATATACGGCCGCCCCCGCCGCCATCCACCCCGCCATGGCCGCCCCCGCGACCTTATCGCCCCCGGCAGACCTGTGGCCCCCACTGATGGGTGAAGTCTCCGTGAGTGCCCTTAGCGAGGCCCACCCTAACTAGCGTAATGGGCGAGGTCTGGGCGCTACCCGGGTATAGGTATAGGTATACATGTACGTACATGTAGTTTGCGCGGGGCGCGCGGCTAGAAATTAAATAATTGTCACGTTTGACCGCCCTACACAGCCAACTTTCAGGGCCCTCACATTGGCCGGAAAAACTACTGCATGCGGCACTACATTAAATGGGTACGTAAAGCATCTCACAAAGTATGCCTTGCTAGGGTCTGGTACTCATTAGCGGGCAAGGACCTGACCTTTGCGTAGGTTTTGTAGTCCATCATGACGGCCATGTGCTAGAAACTAAAATCAACAGGTAGTTCAGACAATTTCCCGGGAGTTTATGGGCTTAATTCGACAAACTCCACCGACAACACCCGCTTTTAGCTGAGGTCTAACCACCCCGGATGGAGGCTTACTGCTTTCTTCTCGGCTCTCCTACAATTGGGTGGTACTCGGGTATCGTCGTGCTTGACGTGGTGAGAGGGGAGCGTGTTTTTTCCTAGCTTATGCTTAGCATAATGCATGTCCGGACTTTGTGGAGGAGTGTATTACTAGCGATACAGATTATCTGAGATTATCTGTACCGTCTATCTCACCTTATCGCACAAGCTCTCAGAACTATCTAGAGACGAACTATCTAGAAGAGATACTGCTAGTAACTCTGTACTGTCCGGGGAAAATACGGCGATACAGTGGTACTGCTGTGATGACGATAAGAGAGTTAATGAATATCGCTTAGATACAGGTACTATTTATAGGAAATGAATAATGTCAGATAGTAGCACTAACCAAAATGGGCTAGGATATGACACTCTCCCCTCCTTGAGCACCAGCGTCCTCGCTGTGCAGTATACTCACTGTCTTGATTTCTTAGGGGTTCTTGCAGGCAAGCGGTTGCGAAATCTGACGAAGTCGGGGGACCCAGTAAATTCTCGATAAACATCCGTTCGAGGAAATTCGGAAAATATGTTTAAGTGGTCGACTCCTCGCATGGGTTCCCAAGTGTCCTCGCTAGGTACGTTGAACGTTGCTTCCCAGCGAACTTTGAACAAAACTCCAATGCCGTTGGAGTTAAAAGCCACATCGAGTATTTGGTCGACTTCAAATCGCTTCGCATCGTGCACAATCGGAATTGGTTGCGCACTTTCGGCATGTTCTGTGTCTAAAAAATCAAGTAGACTGGCGTGTACAACATCATGAATCCGTACTCCACGGGTAGCTTAAGCCGAAATGCAACCGGGGAAACTTCCTCCGTAATGAGAAACGGTCCAATGTAGCGGTCGCGTAGTTTAGAACATGGTTGTTGTACAAATCGTAGATTTGTCGCCTTGAGCTTTACTTTGTCGCCAACTGTAAAAAGTACTGATAACCGGTGCCGAGATGCAGATTCTTGCATATGTGCTTTGGCTGCCTTGACGCAGTTGTGGGCAAATCTTTGCATCTCAACTAGAATCTTTAATTGCTCCGGTAAAGTACGGCTGGGCTTGTTGACTTCAAATGTAGTCGTCGTTGGAGATGTCGGCTCAAGTCCCAATGTCGCCTTAAATAAAGACATAGTCGTCGACGTAGAAACCGCTGCGTTGATCGCAAACTGCACGTTGGTAAGGTGTTGAGCTTAGTCGTCGTGCAAGGGGTGCACGTAACAACGTATGACTTGCTCCCATGTCCGATTCACTCGTTCGGTTTGGCCATTTGTCTTGGGATGGTAGCTCGTCGAAATATTAAGCTTGGTACCAACAGCCCTTAATAGGGTTTGCCAAAATTCGCTCATAAACTGGGGATCTCGATCGGATATCAATTTCCGTGGTAGACCAAAATGCCGAAATACATCGCGGTGCATAACCTTCGCTAATTGCTCCGTTGTAATCGGTGTTGTAATCGGCTCAACAATCGTCCGTTCCGTAAGCATACAGACGAATACCACCACAACATCGTACCCATCGCACTCAGGAAGGTCCGTAATCATGTCAAGCGATAAGAGTTCGAAGGGTATGTTAGGTACCTCGTGCGATTGAAGGAGTCCATAGGGCTTGTGTGGCGTTGCCTTGTTACGCTGGCATGCAACAGAGTTGCGTACGTAGTGTTGTATTGCCCGCTTCATGTTAGGCCACCAAAACGTTCGGGTCGCTCATGCCAGTAATCGAGTAATACCACGATGTCCCACGGTCGGTGCGTCGTGCAGTTCGTACGGTACTCTTGATCGCAATATAGAGACGTTCGGCACATACAGTCTTGTCCCGTAGGCGTACAAGAGTCCATTTGATTGACGTACCAGCCAGGTAGGCAGAGATTTCCGGGTAAGCAGGTATTTATCCGAGTCATAAGCATTTTTGATTTCCGCATGAAGTCCAGAGTCAGGATGTAACCGGGATTCCAAGGAAAAAATTACGCGTGTAACTCACATTCTGCTTCGTCGTTTGTCCAATCGCGTAACAGTTGCAGCTTATGTAATGAGTCTTTCAGGTCAGGTCGGCGAGACAGAGCGTCTGCATTGTTGACTGCTCCCTTCTTGTACACGATGTCCATCTGTCGCTGATAAGGCGCTAAAACTTGAAGCCATCGCACCTGTCGAGTAGACAAATCGCGCTGCCGAAAGAAGTGTCGCAACGTGTCGTGGTCCGTAATTACCGTAAATTCCGCCGCGCCATCTAAGTAGCAACGGAATTTCAGTAGAGCGTCGCGAACTGCCAGTAGCTCTTGTTCGTGGACATGGTAGTGTACCTCATGCTTGTTCATCTTTCGAGAATGGTACGCAACACGTTGTAGTCCAATACCTTGGTCTTGTAACATCACAACTCCTACTGTAAATCTAGAAGCGTCCGTGTACATAGTGTACCTTGCATTAGGAGAAGTGTCAGGAATTACCATGACTGGTGCGCGTACCATCGCGTCTTTAATTTCCTCAAATGCTAACTGGGCTTGAGGGGTCCAGCGAAATTCCGGTGTCTTCTTGGTCAGATCCATAAATGGGGTTGCTAGGGTTGCGAATGGGTTGATAAATCTCCGGTAATATCCAGCAAGTCCTAGAAATTTTCGTACTTCTGTCACAGATTTCGGCCGGGGCCAATTCGGTACTGCCTCGTTATTATCGCTAGCTCCATCTAAGTCGAAAGGTCCGTAGGTCTGAGAGTACTTTAGGAAATACTCCCTATTCATCATCCAATCGCTAAAGTCCTTGCTCCTAAAAATTGGCCTCAATGTCGTCTGAGGTAACGGGTTTCGTACTTCTTGTGTCTTGGTCTCTTCCTCAGTCGATGTAGGAGACGAAACCTCATCTTGCAGCTTGCCGCGAGCTACCGACTCATGTCTCACTTTCCCGGCGGAGGTTTCCTCGTTTTGTCGTTCTTCTTGTTCCTTCTGTCTGGGCAGTCGATAGCGATGTGTCCCTTCTTGTGGCAAGTGAAGCGCTTGCCCTCCTTCTTAAATCTGTCAACCTCCTCTTGAGTGAGGCGTCGAATCTCGTACAGCTCCCGCAGCCTCTCATCGGTCGCACCATGCGAATCTTCCTCCGACTCACTGTCGAACTCCTCCGCTGCCTCCGAAAAGTCGTTGTCTTTTTCGATGGCGTTCAGCCGGCATGTCGAGCGTTGGGTTGTCTCAATCTTGGTCTCCGCTGCCTCCGCTCGCATGGCCGCTTGAATCGCCTCGTGTAGGGTCTTAGGGTTTTTCAGGGCAACCTCCTTATGAATCGAGGGTCTTAGACCGCGCTGGAAATCATGTACGTTATCTTCTTCATGACGGTGAGGAAGCTCCAATATTGAAATTGAAATTGAAATTGTTCCCAACATGTGCCGGCAAATGGACCGATTGCTGTCTCTCGGGCCACTCTACTTTGCCATTCAGGACTTACATGAAGCTCCAATAATTGTTCTCGAAAATAGTTCGCATACTTTAGGACCGTGGTTTTCTGTCGCGCCTTGTCCAAATTCAATCTCGCTTGTTCCGCCGGTGTTCTTCCGTAGAATTCCTGAATTAAGGATTTCTCCATCTCAGAAACTCCGGAAAATCCTCCACCGACTTCATCTCCAGTCCGCGCAACTTGAGAGTACCACCACTTCGATAGTGGGCCTTCCATAAAGCCAGATACCCAATACACTCCTCTCTGTTCATCATGGTTAACGCTTTGATACCGTAGATACCCTCGTGCATGTCGGAACCAGTTTCTCAGCTCATCGATGTTTGTCGTAGCGATGCTCTTGATCTTGTCAGGTTTGACGTCGTTCGGCATTATGCTCGGCATCTCTCGCGTCCTCTCGGATCTCAATTGTTCTCCTCGAAGAAGATTCTCCGTCTCTCGGCTTCTATTCACTCGTCCTTCAAAATGTATGAAACCGTTGTCGACGTGGTCACGCAGCTGAGATAGTAGCTCAATCGAATAAGTGTCAACTCGGTTACTTTGACGTTGTAGCATCTCGGTGACGTGTACCGACATAGGCTCCATCGTGGGACTCGATTCTTCTCGCACTGCTTGTCTATCACCATCTGTCGACGTCGGATGTGTCGGCCCAGAAGGCGCCCACTCTGGTTGACCATCGACTTCCTCTGGTAGTCTCTCTCCTGCTCGGTTAGACATCTTCGTCTCGTCTGGCTGTTCTAGGGCTCCGAAACCACCTGTGAGGTGCTACTTTGGTTAGGCTAAGTTGGCAACCTTAGACTAATAGTAGAACCTAATATATGGATCTAATTTTAAAGCGTAGAGAGAATTAGTAAGATTGTCTTAGGAACAGGGTTTCTTACAATCTGGGTGTGTCGTAGTTCTGGTTTGTACCGGTCTGGGTCTCTCCCCTCGGCCAGTAAGTCCCCGTCTTAAATATCTACACCTCAGGTGTTCTAGAAACAGCCTTACAACGTGTAGCTTGTGTTGTCCGCTAACTAAACCGAACTATTACTAGCGATACAGATTATCTGAGATTATTTGTACCGTTTATCTCACCTTATCGCACAAGCTCTCAGAACTATCTAGAGACGAACTATCTAGAAGAGATACTGCTAGTAACTATGTACTGTCCGGGGAAAATACGGCGACACAGTGGTACCCGTACTGCCGTGATGACGATAAAAGAGTTAATGGATATCGCTTAGATATAAGTACTATTTAGAGGAAATAAATAATGCCAGATACTAGCACTAACCAAAATGGGCTAGGATATGACAGGTGTACCCGTGCGGCTCGTGACGATGGGGAGAATGTCGACCTATGCACTTGGCCAATGGCTGCGGATGGCATTGGCGAGGGGTGTGTATTTGGCAGGAATGAGTTGGGTTGTTTGGGAGAGGTTGTGGTCCGTGTAGTACTTCCACTCCCCTATCTGAATCTTTTTAATCGATGAGTATCGGCGGCGACCGTTTGTGTGACCGACGTATCGAGGCTCGAGGAGGCGGATAACGTCGGGTTTGTGTGCCGGGGGTCGTAGCGCGGGGGGGGGAATCTCGGGGGGGGCAGAATGGCGGGGCACGAGGTTAGGGAGTCGGGCGAGAGACCTTCGTCAGCAGCAAGAAGGCGGGTGGGCATGTGGGTGGGATGAGGGGGGTGACAGTCAAGAGGGGTGTGGGTGGGTGTGGGGGATGTGAAGGATTTGATGGGCTTGTTACCGAAGTCTGTTGTGATGGTCTCCCATCGTCCACCGTTGTGACGTTCCCGGAGGGAGAGTAGGAGTTGGAGCGCGCTGTTGTGGCGGTCTTGTCTCAGTTCAGACATGATGGGGCAGTTACCGGCCATGTGGCCGTTGCTAGTGAATTGGCCACATATAGGGCAGCGCAGGGTGGGGTTGTGTGTGAGGAGGCGGGTGTTGTGGACTCCCCACATGAACTTTTGCTTATGGGTGAACTGGATGTAGGTGAGTGTTTAGTGTGTTTTTGTGGAAAGTGAAGTCGGCGCCGTCCTCCGCGGCGCGGGCGAGGAGGGCACCGTGTTTGGATGTTTGTGAGAGGGGTGTGTGAGTATGTTTGGTGTTGTGTGTGGCGGTTAGCTTCTGAAAGCTAAACGCTAGCACAAATCTGTTCTAGTCTGTCTAGTTCTGTTGTTGCAAGATGGCAAATGATGTTGTCGAGAGGCAATTGATGAGAGATGTTTCACTGCTGTACTTAGGCAGTAGATGTTGTAAGTGAACAAAGGAATTGTTAAAAGGTTCCGTCACCTCCCTCTACTGCACTGGGCTTAAATAGGTTTCAGCCCAGACTAGTTACGCCTGCAAGCTTCGCTTACGTGTCAGGCGTTAGTGCTGCTCAACCGTCGTCATCTGTCCTCGAGACACGGCCTGCCTAGCATTGGGTTTCACGACGCGGCTCCTTCTGCATTGAAGAGCTCGTTCTGGCGCGTCATCTGGCTAGTTAGATTAATTATGCATATCTGTACGTACCGGGAGGTACTGGTCGTACTGTAGCATCAGCACCATTACAATATTGCAGTAGCGACGTACCCACGAGTATACGTCTGTCCTGTGGAAAAGCACGATTTGGTATCCGTAACGAGTACCTGTACAATGTCCTGCAATGTACTGTTGCATGACTGTACTCGTCAAACTCGTACCCTCCCCCTCTTGACAGATCAATGAGGCCGCCGCGAGGCAGACCTCCGTGGTTCTTGGCTCCTTTACTGAAGCAGTTACTGGGACTCAGGAATGCGCGCTGGGAAAGCGTGTATGAAGTCAATGTACGCCTGAGTCTTGGCGAACTTGCGCCATTGGGACGTCTCCAAGAATTATTGTAGCGCAATTGTTCGATGCACCTCGTTCAAACGGTGCCAGACAGGTGGAATGTCGTCATCACTGAAGTGCGTCATAAAGAGCAAATATTTGCCTCGTCGCCCAGGTAGCGACTTGATGCACACGGCAGAGATGTGCGACACGTCAAACTCCTCATCGTCTCCTTCAAGTACAGTTACTGGGACAGCTGGTCGTAGCGGAGCGGTAGAGCAGGATCGTAAGTTGTTAACATGGAACACAGGATGTAAGCGTACTGTCGCTGGTAGTTTCAATCTGTAACTGTGTTTTCCAATCTGCTCCTCCACTGAAAAAGGGCCGAGCTGTCTGTCTCTGAGTTTCCTATTCGGTTGTCCTCGCAGAAAAAGATTTGCTGTGACGACTGACACCTTGTCTCCCTTAGCAAAGTGTGGCGCTGTAGACGGTTCTGTGCGCGCCTGCATCTCGTCTTTATGTAGCTGTAACACTGAGCGTACCAGGGTATGCACTTCCTGTAACAATTTTAACCGTTCTGTTGCGTCTTGCGAAATTGGAATCGACGGTCGCATGCTGAAGAGCAGGTCAGGAGGCTCCTCAGGAGAAAAACCAAAGTTAGCCTCGAACGGTGTGTGCTCAATTCCGAGTGCACGCGAAGCGTTGTACGCAAACTCCACTTGCGGTAGAAGTGTCGACCAATCAGAGCCATCATAGCAACAGAAGCAACGAAGAAGCTGCTGAAACGTGCTGTTCACGCGCTCTGTCAATCCGTCTGTTTCTGGGTGTCGGCTGGAAGACATGTTCAGACGCGTTCCAAGGCGTCTCCAGAGTGTCTGCCAGAAAGCGCTGACAAATTTTGGGTCGCGGTCGCTGATTAGCACACGGGGAAGTCCATGTAAGCGGTAGACTCCCTGTAAAAACAAAGTGGCAGTTTCTTCGGCAGTAATCGACTCTGTACATGGCAGAAAATGGGCCATTCGAGTTAGATGGTCTACCACAATCAGCACACTGTTAAAGCCGTTGCTCTCAGGCAAGTGTGTCAGGTAGTCAAGACCAACTGTGTGCCACGGTCTGGGTGGAACAGGTAATGGGTAAAGAGTCGCAGCCATCTGCGGTCGAATCTTTGCTCGTCGGCACACGACGCAGCGTTCACAAAAATCTTTCACGTCTTGGCGGATTCGTTTCCACCAGAATCTGTCGAGTGCTTTAGCAAGAGTGCTAGCAACTCCTCTGTGACCAGCTGACGAACTTTCGTGCAGCTCTGTGATCAATCTCAGTCGGAGCTCAGAGTTTTGTGGAATACAGAGGCGATTGAGACGCCAAAAGTACCCGTCTCTGGCTTCTATTCGGCTGTCTCTTGTCCACTCACCATCGTCCCCATAAAACGAATCTTGTGAGAACCCCTCGCGAATTAGATCAGCGAACTCAGGGCTCAGCTGCAACGCTTCAACAGTCAGTGAATTTAACTGTGCGTCTTCAAACAGCAGCTGGGACTTCCGTCGTAATTCTCGATCTGACGGAACCTCGCCATCCCAAAATAAGGGTACTGTGGCCTGAGGTACGAAGTCTGGACGCCGGCTTAACGGGTCGGCTTCGTTCAGAGCTCCCTTGCGATATGCAAGTGTCATCGAGCCCACAAACGGTTGCAAATCCCGCAGGTATCTTGCTTGCCGCTTGTTCAGCCTGTTGTTCGGTTGCCTGAGCAGATGTCGCAGTGTGTCGTGGTCTGTTACGACAAGGAACTTAGAACAGCCTTCAAGATAGTACCTCCAATGCTTGACAGCTTCGCATACGGCCAAAGCTTCTAAGTCGTACGCAGAGTAAGTGTTACCACGCTCAGCTGGATTCAGCTTACGCGCCCAGTAAGAGACTGGTTGAAGACCTCCTCCTTGGTCTTGCAACAGGACTGCTGCAATCCCCACTGTTGAAGCATCTGTAGCCACGGTGAACGTCGCGTCCGAGCCGACCTCCGGAAGGATCAGGCATGGCGCGGAAATGAGCCGTAACTTGAGAGTCTCGAAGGCTTCCAAACAGGCAGGCGTCAGCGTAACCTTCTGTGGCTGGGACTTCCGCAGTAAGTCCGTCAATGGAGCCGTAAGGTCGCTAAAATGGTGTATAAATCTCGCATAGAAGTTGCAGAACTGTACGAAACTGCGAACCTCCTTCTGCGTCTTGGGCACTGGCCAGTCTACAACGGCCTCGACTTTCTTTGTGGAAACCGAAATTTTTCCGGCTGACACAGTGTAGCCCAGATACTCCATTTCTTGCAATCCGAAGAAGCATTTCTTAAGGCGTAATTTCAGCCCTTCCTCCTTGAATCGCTGTAGCACTAGACGTAGGTGCTCCAGGTGCTCTTCCAGAGTTCGACTGTAGATACAGACGTCATCCAGGTAGACTGTCACGAACTTATGTAAGAAGTCGCGTAGAATGTCGTTCATCATCCTTTGAAATGTAGCTGGTGCGTTGCACAGCCCAAACGGCATGGCGACCCATTCCATTAAGCCATCAGGGGTCTGAAAAGCCGTCTTGTGAACGTCCTGATCACGCACTCGAACTTGCCAGAATCCAGAAGCGAGGTCGAGGTGTGTGTAAAAATTCGCGTCCTTAAGTTCGTCCAGAGTATCGTCCACACGCGGTAGCGGGTAAGCATCTTTACGCGTAACTTCGTTAAGACCACGGTAGTCAATGCACAGACGTAGCGAGCCATCAGCTTTTCGCACAAAAAGAATTGGCGAGCCGAACTCACTGTAGCTGGGGCGTATCAACCCAGCTTCCACTGCGTCTTTGAGCTGTCGATTAAGCTCAGCGCGCTCTGCGGGTGACAATCTGTTCAGACGTTGACGTCGCATTGGGCCAATTGTTTCAATGGGATGATCCCACTGTCGGCTTACAGGTGGAGAGTCGACAGGTTGCAGTAACTCCGTGAAGTCATCGAAGAGTAACGACCGGAAGTTGTCACGTTGTTCTGCTGTTAGTTCCTCTCCAGTGTGGAAGTCTGTCGATTGTTCGGCGGCTGACGTAAGTTCAATGACGTAAAAATCAGCGTGACATCCCCTGCTGCGGCGCGTCTTGCGCATAAGTTTCTGAACTTTCGTAGACGACAGGAGTAGACACTCAGGGCGTCGTTCCTCAAGTGTAGTCTCCACTGTTGTGCCGTCCATTAGTGTAAAAATTCTGGTTGTACCAAATTGTAAAGAGGCATGTTCGTCATCAAGCCATGGTAAACCCAGGATTAAATCAGCTGTGCGTAAATCACGTAAGACGTTGAAAGTCCGTTGAAACTCGTGTCGAGCCAGCTCAAAAGTGACGTCACAGACTGTCGTAGAAGTCACTCGTTGTCCGTTAGCGAGTCGAACTGGAGTCTTACTTGCAGACTTCCGAGTCTGTAAAGCAAAGCGTCGTACAAAGTCCTCTGACACAAAATCAAGTGTCGCAGCGCAGTCCACTAATCCAGAAATTTGGTGTCCGCCATCAGGAGTTTTCACAGTCAGCTCAGTTCGAATTAACGGGCGAGCTTCCGTGAGGTCAGTCAGTAGTGCTGTAGCTGGCGAAGAAAATTGTCGCAGCGTAGCGATGGACTGTTCCGAGTCGTCTGTTGGTACAGGTACCGAGTCGGGTTGATCAGGTGCTGTAGGTTCTGGTGAGTCGTTAAACGCACAATCTGCGTCGACTAACCACAGCTGTACATGCCAAGGGGCTGGAGCAACCACCTCCTGTTGCGCTGGGTTCTCCAGTGACTGACGTGTAAAAAGCTGTGTCCTTGCTGGGAATTCTTGATAGAGTTTCCAGTGCTTAGTCACCTGAGTAAATTTCGCCCACTTCGGTAGTACAAATACAGCCATCGTAGATGTCGGAGATGTTCGACGACAATCCTCAAAATGCTGCGCAATCTGCTCAGCTAACTCCCAGGGTGGGTTGATGAACACCCGTTCTCCTGTTAAATCTCTGTCTAGAATCGAGTCACTCGGCGAACAGTGAGGTAAGTCACCGTGCGAGTTAAGACCTTCATCATCAGCACATCCCTCCAACGTGAAGTTGAATCGTGCATGCAGAGGGTCAAAGACTGAGTCAACCAGTTTCCAATCAACTGAACGTCTGGTTACAGGTTTACGACTCTGTCTCTGCTTAGTCTGACGACGACGACCTGCTACTTGCGTTACAGGTGTCGCAACTGTAGTCGATGGAGATGTCGAAGGTGTTTCGACGACCTCTGTCGCTAACAGTGTCTCAGAATGAACAGTAGATGTAGCCGGCTGCTCCAGTTCATTTGTAGAACAGCCTTGCCACCATCATTGCTTCTTAGGTTGCATCGGTGCCTTGCCTTTGAACTCCGGACATTGGAACAAACGGTGTCCCTTCTTGTGGCACTTGAAGCAGAGTCCTTCGTCCATGTGTCGCTTACGCTCCTCAGCTGTCATTGCATTTGCGAGTGAATTAAAATCTTCGCGGCCAGATGTCTGACCACGTCCACCATTGCCACCACGACCACCATTGCCACCTCCACGTCCACGTCCGCGGCCACGTCCACGGCCACCTTTGTTACGTTTCCAGACGTTAGAGGCTTCCTCGAAAGGGTCATCAAGGTTGCGCTTGCGTGAGGGCTGGGCAGATGGTCCAGCAGCAGACTTTGTATTGCCAAGTTCCGGCGAGTCTGTCACGACGTCATTCAAAAAGTTTTGCAGCTCCACTAGCGTAGTCTGGTATCCCTGCCGAGCTCGGTGTGACTTAGCCAGTCTCTTGAGCGCTTCGTTCGCTAGGCCATTAATGAAGCGTACACACTGTACCTCAGCTGTCAGGTGTTGACGAGACCGACGTAAGTAGTCGTTGTACTGTTTAGTGAAAACCGCGTAACTCATCGTGTTGCTCTGCGTAAAGCTTAGCAAAGCGTTAATTGCGTCGTCCTGAATGTTCGGAAGAAACGTCGACTTGCGTAACTCCGCAACAAGCTCGTTGTACGTAGATGGAATTGGAGGCTGATTTTTCCGGTTCAACCACCACCCACCCAGGTGTCCAGAAAACTGTGAAGTAACCCAGAACACTGCATCGTACGAGTCAGCCGTAATCCCAAGCATTATAAAACGCTGAGGCTGTGCTTCGAGCCAATCCTCCAGTACATGAGGTACCTGACCATTCTGGTACGGTGAAGTAATAGCAGCCTTACGCTGAGTCTCCGTGAGGGTCACAGATAGTCCAGCCAAGTTGTGGGTAGGCATCGGCATTCCCACTCGTAAATCCGTAGGTCCTTCACCAGTCAGTCGATTAATGTGTCCGCGAATCAGAAGCCATACAGAACCAGAGTCGACCGTCGTAAACCGGGAGTACATGTGGAACTGTCTCGGGATAGACGTGTCGTCTTGCATGACTGGAACATGTTGTGTGATTGCTCGATAAAAAGATTCCCACTGAGTCACGTAACCAAAGTGAAGTAATTCACTCTTGTGCTTCTCAGCACGAAGTAACCCCTTCTGTGAGGGCGTAAGTGTCAGACCGTCAATGTTGATGGTTTCCGGGACGACGTAGGTGCCATCCGGATTAACTGTCGACTGTGCCAAAACAGCCTGCTCGACCTGAGCAGGTGTACGTAAGTTGTTCGTAGCAAACAGGACAGGAATAGAAGCCGAGTACACGTAGACAAGCTGTCGTCCTTGAGGTAGTGCAACGTTAACAGGTTCACCACTCAACAGCGTCAAATCATCCGGTGTCAAAACAAGACCGGTCTCCTCGTGTAACTCGCGAATAGCAGCGTCGACAGGCTCTTCGTTAGGTAAGACAGAGCCAGCTGGGAACCAAGTTTTACCAGAACGAGGCTCACGCTGAAACACCAACTTCAAGTCCGACGGTTTAGTTCCTCCAACGTGAATTACTAAAACCACGTAATGTCCAGCTCCTAGAGAAGCCATCTCAACTCAATCAAACAACGTCGAGCAGATCAACGAGCAACGAAAGCGTGCGTCGACCAAAGAGCTCCGAAACCAGTGTGGCGGTTAGCCTCTGAAAGCTAAACGCTAGCACAAATCTGTTCTAGTCTGTCTAGTTCTGTTGTTGCAAGATGGCAAATGATGTTGTCGAGAGGCAATTGATGAGAGATGTTTCACTGCTGTACTTAGGCAGTAGATGTTGTAAGTGAACAAAGGAATTGTTAAAAGGTTCTGTCACCTCCCTCTACTGCACTGGGCTTAAATAGGTTTCAGCCCAGACTAGTTACGCCTGCAAGCTTCGCTTACGTGTCAGGCGTTAGTGCTGCTCAACCGTCGTCATCTGTCCTCGAGACACGGCCTGCCTAGCATTGGGTTTCACGACGCGGCTCCTTCTGCATTGAAGAGCTCGTTCTGGCGCGTCATCTGGCTAGTTAGATTAATTATGCATATCTGTACGTACCGGGAGGTACTGGTCGTACTGTAGCATCAGCACCATTACAATATTGCAGTAGCGACGTACCCACGAGTATACGTCCGTCCTGTGGAAAAGCACGATTTGGTATCCGTAACGAGTACCTGTACAATGTCCTGCAATGTACTGTTGCAGGACTGTACTCGTCACATGTGGGTGTGAGCCTAGTGTGTCTGCGAGGTCGTTTCCTAGTGAGTGGTTGTGTGCTTTAATTTTGCCGAGGTGTGTGCGGATGCCTGCGTTGCAGCGTGTTTTGAGAGTGTATGTGATGGAGAGGAGCGTGTCGCGGTGGATGTTGTTGTGGTAAGCGGATGGGCAGTTCAAGTAGCCTTGTATGAGGCGGAGGGGGCACGCACTGTATGTAAGGAGGTGGGTATGGCCTAGTTGGAGGCCTATGTCTATGCCTGCTTATTCAACGCGATTGATGGTGTGTGAGGGAGGGGTAGAGGTCACCAGAATTTTGATGCGGGTGTTCGAGGTGGGGTGGGTGGCGGCTGCTCCGAGGGGGGGGGGGGCTCCTTACTTGGAGCCGTTTGTGTATACGAAGTCCTGCGAGTTCCATGCAAGAATTCCTCTGGTTGGGAGTATGTTGGTTTCGTACGTTCCGAGAGGGGGTAAGTAAGGGGGTGGGGCGGGTTGGGGGGAAGATGGTAGATGCCTGCCGAGTGGGGTGAGTAGGTGTCGAAGAGGTGTGGAGGTGGGATGGTGATGGTGGGGTTGGGAAGGTGTGGGTTGTAGATGGATTCGAGTGTTCTATGGAGGGCGGTCATGGCAGTGTGTGAGGGTAAGGCGGAAAATGCGAGGGGGTTGGCGACAAGGCAGATCACGACCATCCAACGTGTGCCGAATGGGGTGGGGGTGGGGTTGCCCGTGTGTTGGTCGGGGGTAGGAAGGTGTTTGCGTCGTTGGGGAGGGTGTAGAGGTGGTGGGTGTATGGATTGTTGATGTATTTGGAGTGTCGATAAAGGGTGTGTTCCTATCGGGGGAGAATGAGGATGGTGGCGCTGGGTGTGTGTGAGGCTGTGGAGTGAGAGCTTGTGATTGCATGTTCCATGGCGCGGCGCATGCATTCGTGATCGTATTTTGGGTTGGCGATGTTAGTGCCGTGCCAAATGTGTGGTTCGTCGCTACCGCTGGACGAGAAGACTGCGTCTTCGGGGTAGAGTGAGTGATAGGTGTGAGAGTGGAGTGATTTGTTGAAGGGGTCGGAGTAGAGTTCTGTCTGGATGTGAAATGTGTTGCGGAGTGTTGTGAGTAGGTCCTCTCTAGTGGCACATCTGTTGCGTGTGGTGGTGGCGGGTGTGGGTGAGTGGATTTCTGAACGGTACTCTAGGCGAGTGATGAGGTGGTAGAACTCCTCTTCGAACGAGTGCTGCGAGAGGTCGGGGCGAAAGAGTTGAAATAGGTGGCGGACGCGGGTGCCGTTGAGGGTAGTGACCGCGCGGCCGTCGGGGGTGCAAAGGATGGTGGTGTCATGTAGTGTTGGGTGGGCGTGTATGGTGAATTTCCCGGTGGGGAGCATGTCGAGGTCAGGGTGGATAGGGTCGTGATTGAATGTGACAAGGGGGTGCGTCCATGGGGTGGGTATTGGGTCGGGTAGGCTGGGTGTTGTGGAGGGGACGAAGCCTAAGGTAAATGCGGTGAGGGCGGTTGGGCCGGAGGGGGTCTCACTGATGGTGTCGTGGAGCTGTAGGCAAGGGGCCCACTGGACCTCGTGGAGGCGGGTAAGGTCGTGGTGTTGGCCGCGGGCGCACCAGTCGCATTGCAAGGTGGCGGGTCCCTTAGCGGGGCGGCATTGGGAATGGACGGCAAAGTGCGGGTACGTGCACCAGGTGGAGGTGGGGTCTGTGTGTAGGGGGTCATGGCAAATGGAGCAAGTGGTGGGGGAGGGGGTGGGCAGACACACCGATGTGGGGGTGGAGGAAATGAGGCGGAAGCCATCGTCGAGTTGGAGTTGTATGTCCCACTCAGTGAGGTGTTCCGGGGCCCACTCTACCATGTACAATGTTTGGCCGTATTCTGTGTCCTTGTGTTTGGAAATGATGCGTGTGACGTCGCAGGGAGGGTAGTGGTGGTCTGAGGGTGAGAGACATTCTGTCTCGATGTGTGTGGTGGGTGCCATGCGAGGGGGGGTTTTGGTGTGGGTGGTATGGATGCCGGATGAGAGGTTGGAGGGGGAGCGGGGGAGGTGGAGGGTAGGGAGGGGAATTCATGAGGGGTGGATGGTGGTGGGGGGGATGCTTGTTTGGGGGTGAGGCTTGTGATGGGGAGGCGGTTGTGTATGGTATCAAGGGGTTCGGTGAGGACTGCGGCTAGAAGGCGAGTGGGTGTTGAGAGTGAGGTGGTGGGCCCCGTGTGTGTGGAAATGGTATTGCAGGATTTGAGGAGGATGGAGGTTGTGGTGGCGCGGAGGAGGACTTGTGGCCATGTGGTGATGTTGTTTTTCCAAAGGGGGGTGAGGCGGGGGAGGAAGGAGGCGTGTGTTTTGCGGGGTGAGAATTCACATTATGCCTGTTTGTAAGTGTGGGGGTCGGTTATGTGGGTGGCTCTGTCTCGGAGTGAAGCGAGGAGGGTGTTGTCTTGGCGAGTAACGTGGGCGCGGAGTGTGGAGGCAATGGGGTTGGTGAGGGAGAGTGGAGGGATGTTGTGGAACACGGTGCATGCGTCGCGTTGGGCCCGCATCATGCATCGGAGTGTGGGTGGGGAGGAGCTGCATGACATGATGGATTCAGTGGGCCAGTGGGAGTATGTGTGTTAATCCATGTACGCACGGAATGGCATGAAGGGGGTTAGAACCGCCGCTTCCCGGAACGGAGGTGTACGCCTTATCCGAGTACCGCCAAAAGTCGGTTCCCGATAGGAACATATTGTGTATATGAACCCATCGCATCGCATCGCGACTGAGCTGCGAACACCTATAGCGAACACCTCTAAGTGGAGGGCCATGACTCCCCCGGAGTCTAGCGTACAGATGTGTCCATTAGTAGTCCTACGGAGGGATATGTAAACACTCCCCGTTAATGGACAAACTCCGGCCGGTGCCCTAGTAAACCCCGCAGTAAACGCGGAGGGCCCATAACATGTTAGAAATGCCATGAGGGGGGTTAGAACCCACGCCTCCCGGAACGGAGTTGTACGCCTTATCCAAGTACCGCCCCAAAAGTGTTACCTGTTACCTGTTAATCCATGTACACACGGAATGGCCTGAAGGGGGTTAGAACCGCCGCTTCCCGGAACGGAGCTGTACGCCTTATTCAAGTACCGCCAAAAGTCGGTACCCGATAGGAACATATTGTGTATATGAACCCATCGCATCGCATCGCGACTGAGCGGCGAACACCTATAGCGAACACCTCTAAGTGGAGGGCCATGACTCCCCCGGAGTCTAGCGTACATATGTGTCCATTAGTAGTCCTACGGAGGGATATGTAAACACTCCCCCTTAATGGACAAATTCGGCCGGTGCCCTAGTAAACCCCGCAGTGGAAGCGTGGAGGGCCCAACTCTGTTGAACCATGCAAACACGGTTAGTGTGGAAGATAACTCACGGACACGTAGTTACAGTCATAGTCACGCAAACATGACAGTCACAGAGACAACCAGCCTATAGGCGTGGTGATTGGAACATATGAAGCATATGAATTCCGCGCATCGTGCATACACTGCGACCACCTATGTGCGGAGGGCCAAGACTCCCCCGGAGTCCAGCGTACAAATGTGTCCATTAGCAGCCCTACGGAGGGATATTAACAATGTGGTTGAGATGGTGCGAATGTGTGCTCGGGCCATGTGGCCTCTATAGCCAGGGGTGTTCATGATTTTGTGGAGGTGGCAGACTGTGAGTTGTGCGGCGTGGGCTTTGAGGGAGGGGAGGCCGCAGCCGAGGTCGGAGGTAGGGCGGTGGAGGGCGATGCGGGGGAGGTTACGCACCGAGGAGACGGCGGAGCGGAGTGCTCGGCAGATTTGTCCTTCGATGGTGTCCAGTTGGGAGTCGCTGAAGAGGCCGAGTCGTAGGGTAGTGCTTGCCGATTAGTAGTCCTCGGATGGCTCGGAGTTTGCGGGGTTGTGTTAGTGGGGAGGCGGAGAGGGCGGTGATGAGGGATGCGGTAGTGCGCTTTAGTTCGTGCCAGTGCTTAGTGAAGGTGGGGGAGGTGTTGAGCTCGACCCCGAGGACTCGGTATGTGTCCGAGGGGCCGATGGAAGGGATGGGGACATGGTTTGAGTTTATGGTGATGAACTGTGTTTGGAGGCGGGATGCAAGTAGGGTGATGTTGGCAAGGGAGAGGGCGTTGCCTAAGCGCCAAAGGGCGCCTGTAATGCAGTATTTTCGGATGTTGACAATCATACCTGTGTATGCGTTGAAGAGGGAGAGTTTCCGGAGCTGGATGGACATGTTGGGGGTTGAGCCTGTGGCGAGGCTGAGGTCGTCGGTGAAGCCGTGTCCGGGGTAGGTAGCTGTGGGTTCTGTGGGGTCAACGTTAGTGGAAGGGGGGGTCGGGCGGTAACCCCGGCTTCCCACCGTGAGCCAGCGGAGGAAGGGTTCAAGGAAGAGGGTAAATGTGAAGGGGGAGAGAATGTCTCCCTGCAGGGTGCCACCATTTATGTCTATGGAGGGGGTGGGGCCGTACGGGGTAATATATTCGGTGGAAGAGACGCCGTAGAGGTGCTCACATGTGTCGACAAAGGAGGGGGGCATACCGAGTTGGCGCATGTGTTTGAACATGATGCGGTGGTCGGCGGCATTGAAGGCGCCTTTGAAGTCGGCATACATGACGTAGAAGCCCTTGTGGTAGAGCTTGGCGTCTTCCATCATCATGATGATGGAGGAGAGAGCGTCGTGGATGCTGCGGGATTTCCGGAATCCATCCTGCCGGTCGCTAAGGATGCCGTGGGTTTCCGCGCACTTTGAGCATGCATCTTTGATCAGTGAGGTCCAGAGTTTGAGGAGGTTGTTCATGAGGGCGACGGGGCGGTAGTTGTCGAGGAGGGTTGGGTCACCTTTCTTATGGAGGAGGCATGTGGTGCTATGGCACCATTCAAGAGGGGTGTAGGACTTGTGGGCAAGGAGGGAGAGGAGAGAGAATAGGGCGGAGCGGGTCGCCGGGGGTAGGAATTTGATGATTTCGTTAGGGATACCGTCGGGGCCGGGTGCTTTGCCCGTGCCGAGCGAGTTATTGGTTTTATCGAATGTGTCGCGGGTTATCATGTCGGCAAGGGTGAGGTAGGGGTCTCTGCGGTGTTCGATGGTAAAGTTGTCAGGGTTGTCCGGGAGTTCCCACGAGGGGATGGGTAGTACGGGTGGGGTGGCGCGGCTGAGTTCGGCGTCGAAGTGTGAGTGTACTGCCTTTAGGACGTAGGTGGGAGAGGTCGCTTTAGTTTTATCGGGTTTGGTGATTCAATGGAGGGTCGAGGTCGCGCTGCTGGGGGGGAGGAG